>CAUYQG010088111.1:0-19531 GCA_963574415.1 Tarsius wallacei | reverse complement strand
AAAAGAGGGAAGGAAAATAACAAAAATGAAGAAAAACCAAAGGAAGAATATGGATCTCGCACAGACCCCTGGAGTTTAACCACTGAGAATACAGACTTCAGAATGCAAACAATGAAGAGCCCCCAGAATGACTGGTCTCAAACCACAAACCCAGATATCAAGATATTAATAGAAAATAAATAGAATTGAGGAAAGATAAGAGGAAAGAATGAAGGAGTTGATAACTTCGACAACAGCAATAAGGAATACAGTGAATGAAACAAATAACAAACTGATAAGCCTGGAAAGCAGAATCAACCAAGCACAAGAAAGAATCTCAGAACTTGAAGACCAAAATATGGAACTAACTCAAACTGCTAAAAACATAGAAAAGAAGCTTTAAAAGACAGAACAAAACCTCCAAGAGATGAGCAATTATTTCAAGAGGCCAAATCTAAGGTTAATTGGAATTCCTGAGGCAGATAGTGAGGTAGATACCACACTATAACAAACACTCCATGAAATTATCCAAGAAAACTTTCCTCATCTCATCAGTGACACAACCATTCAGACACAAGAGATTCAGAGAACATATGCAAGCAATAAATGAGAAGACTAACTTGCACACATATTGTAATTCACAATACAAAGTATGTATAAATGAAAAATTCCTAAAGGCAGCAAGATAAAAAGGTCAGATTACGTACCAGGGAGGACCAATTAAAATAGCAGGATAATTATCTACAGAAACACTTCAAGGTAGGAGAGCTTGGAGACTAATCTTAAAGTTCTCAAAGATAAACAATTTCAACCAAGAATTACCTAAATTCATCAGTGATGGAGAATTAAAATCCTTCCCAGACATTCAATCCCTAAGAGTTTATGCTGCCTCCAGACCAGCTCTAAAGAAACACTTAAGAAAATATTAAAAACAGAAGGAAGAAAGAAAGAAAGAAAGGAAGGAAGAAAGAAAGGAAGAAAGAAAGACAGAAAAAGGCAATGTCCTTCCAAATAAAACAGGAAAAAGATTGAAAACACACATGAATCAACCCAAAAATCAAAAGAAAGATAAAAAACAAATAAACCAATAGCAGCAACAACAACAAACTCTATGAAAACCTCAAGACAGGGATAAACTCTCACATCTCAATAATTTGCCAGAATGTGAATGGGCTAAATGCACCACTGAAAAGACATAGAATGGCAAAATGAATATAATATCATGAGACAACTATATATATATATTTTTGAGTTGGAGTCTCACTCTGTCACCCAGACTGGAGTGCAGTGGCTGCTCCTGGCCACTGCAGCCTCGACCTGCTGGGCTCCAGCGATCCTTCTGCCTCAGCCTTCTAAGTAGCTGGAACTACAGGCGCACGCTACCACACCCGGCTAATTTTTAAATTTTATTTTATTGTAGAGATGAGGTCTTGCCAAGTTGCCCAGGCAGATCTCGAGTCTGCGGGCTCAGGCAATCCACTCACCTCAGGCTCCCAAAGTGCAGGATTACAGACTGAGCCACCGAGCCCAGCTGAGACAACAATATATTGTCTCTAGGAGACTCATCTCACTAGAAAGGACACTCACAGACACAAAGTAAGAGGATGGGAAACAAAATTTCAGAAAAAACAGAACATGAAAGAAAGCAGGAGTCGTGATCTTAATATCAGACAAAATACCCTTTAAGCTATCAAAAATTAAAAAAAAAATGAAGGTCACAACAGAATGATAAAAAGTTCAATCTATCAACAGGAAATATCCATCCTAAACATATATGTACCCAACATAGGAGCACCAACTTTCATAAGGCAGCTTCTAGTAAACTTCAAAAAGATATAGACTCTAACACTATCATAGCTGGAGATTTAAGTACCCCACTCACAACCCTAGATAGATCATCAAGAAAAAAATTCACAAGCAGACCTGGAACCTTAACATAAAACTTGACAAAATGGACTTAACTGATACCTACAAACCACTCCATCCAACAACTACAGAATGTATATTATACTCATCATCACATGGAATGTACTCTAAGACCCACTACATCCTTGGCCATAAAACAAGCATAAGCAAATTCCATAAGATTAAAATATTGCCATGCACCTTCTCAGACCACAGCAGAATAAAAGAAATATCAATACCAACAAAGTTTCCCCAAAACCCACAAAGAGATGGACACTAAATAGCATTATGCTAAACAACTCCTGTGACAACATGGAAATCAAAACAGAGATTAAAAGATACCTGGAAACAAATGAAAATGAAGAAACATCTTACCAAACCTCTGGGATGCCATGAAAGCATTACAAGAAGGGAATTGTTAGACTGTTAACAGTCTAACAAATCACCTAAGGAAGCTGGAAAAGCAAGACCACCAAAGCCCTAGCATTAGCAGAAGAATCCAGATCATCAAAATAAAGGCCCAAACTTGGGACATAGAAGACAAAAAGATAATACAAAAGTCTATTAAACAAAAAGCATGTTCTTTGAAAGGATAAACAAGATTGATGGACACCTAGCTTAACTGACAAAAAAAAAAAAAAAAGGAGAGCGAGAGAGAAAAAGCCCATATAAACATAATCAGAAATGCAAAAATCAAGAAATACAAAAGATTGTCAGAGACTACTATGTACACTTGTATGGAAACAAACTTGAAAACCTAATGGAAATGGAGGACTTTCTGACATCACACAACTTCCCAAGGATGAAACAAGAAGAAATTGAGACCTTAAACACACAAATAATAATTCAAGAAATTGATTATGTCATAAGAAAACTATCTAAAAAAAATGTATATTGTACTCATCACCACATGGACCAGATGACTTTCTAGCAAAATTCTATAAAACATACAAGGAGGAACTGATACCAATCCTATAGAAAGTATTCCAGGTGATTGAGAAAGATGGAACTGCCCCCAAATCATTTTATGATGCTAACAGCACATTGATACCCAAATCAGATAAAGATATAACAAAGAAAGAGAACAACAGGCCAATATCCTTGATGAACATAGATTCTTCACAAGATCCTAACAAACTGGATATAGCAACATATCTCAAAAATCATCCACCACGATCAAGTATCATCCCTGGGGAGCAGGGCTGCTTCAACATTTGCAAGACCATAAACATAATAAATGCATCAATAGATGTAAAAAAATGCCCCATATGATTATATCATTCAATGCAGAAAAAAAACTTTTGATAAAATCCAGCCCAGATTCTTGATAAAAACTTTTGAACATTTAGGTATAGATGGAACATACCTCTAAATAATACAAGCCATCTATGAGAAACCCACAGCTGGCATATTGTTAAACAGAAAGAAATTGGAATCATTTCTCCTGAAAACCAGAACAGGACAAGGATGCCCACTCTCAACCTTCCTGTTAAACATAATTTTGGATATTATAGCCAGATTGCGAGAAAGGAGAATTGTCAACACACTAAGTTTGAATTATGAGTCCTTTATTAGCATGTGGTCAAGAGTAGGCTCACTCCAAAAAGCTCTCAACCCTGAGAAAAATTAGCAAGAAGCTCATAAAGGCAAAAACCACAAGTGGGCTACATAGCATGGGAGTGAATGAACAAGGAACTAAAAACAAAAGGGAACAAAATATAGGAACAAAATATGGGGATGTGACAAGGGGAATTTTGCAAGTAACAATTTCTTGGTGCAACATTTGATTTTAGTTAACAAAGCATACAATTACACGGAATTTGTATCTAGGGAGTTTTTAAACAGTCAACAAGAATGGTCAGCATGAATGGCTCAGGGGAACAAAGCTCTGAGTCTGTGGTCATGGGAATGCTATAACGATCACACATATACATTGGGGGGATCATTTTTAGGTCAGGCAGGCAGCTAAGATGGAGGATTTTAACAAAATAGAGTTACCTATGTCAGGCAAGCTATTGCAATTATTTTATATATTTTATTAGCTATTTCATTCCCCCTTTTAGTTGTACATGAGTTAATCTGTTGACTCATTGGTCATGGGTATGGGATTATAATAGATTCTTACATGCATAAGTTTTACAGAATTGATTCATTGCTTGATAAAATTAATAAAGCAATTGAGTATACATGGTCCTACAAGCAACCTGAGGAGAAGGAGAATAAGTGGGCCAGCCAGACTGGTGATGAGAGTTGTTAACCAGGCGATCCAATCAAATAAGTATTGGAACCAAGATTTATTATTGTTTATTTCTTTTTGTTGCCTTTCAATATTTTCTCGGACCTTTTGGAGGGTGTCTTTAATAATTCCTGATTTGTTTGCATAGAAATAACAAGCTTCTCTGAGAGTAGCACTAAGTTCCCCTTGGGATAGGAAAAGCAAGTCTAAGCCTTTACAATTCTGGAGGACAACTTCTGCTAGGGAGTCCACCTGGTCATGGAGTTGGTCTATAGCAGATTGCATGTAATTTAAGTCAGAATTAATGCCCCATAAAACGTTAGATAGTCCTAGTTCTCCACAGACCAGGGCTGCAGTGCTGAGTGCAGCCATTTCAGCTACACTCAGCCCGATTAAGGCAGGCACAAGTAGGGGGGCAGCACATTTCTGATGAGTTGCTGGAAGATCAGGAGGATTGAATAAATGGGTTTCTTCAGGACCGCTATAAGCATATACCTGGGGGAGTACATGAACAGTGATACATAAGATATGCTTATTGCTTAACATTTCAACAATAATACTGGTTGTAAGACCTGTAGGACAAGCAAACCAAGTATTGGCAGGGACTGCATAGGCCATGGATTCAGTTATAATCACAATGAGAGACAAAATGCAGAAAACAAGGAAGCTACCAGATTTAAATCTGAGGTTATAAGACAAGAGACATTTCTACTTATATTTCCTATGGTGACATGAACAGTTTTTGAAGAACATGTAATTTTGTCAGTGTTGCAGACAATGGGAGTATTGACCCCTAAATCCACATAGTAAGGGGGTTTTGATTCTAAGCAGAGCCAGCAATCTAATGGCAACTGGGGCCAAGTTGCATTAAGTAAATGGTGCCTGAGTTAGCATAGGAAAAAGACTTGGGGGCTCCTAAGTTGGAGGACTAGTCCCTGGATGAGCCCCCAAAGAAAACGCTGGAGGCTGTATCTCTGGGCAAGTTTCTGGAAATGGCTTTGGATTTGGGGTGGTAATTTGGTTAGCAGGAGGCAGAAGCTGATGAAAACTGAACATGGGGTCTTCCAGGTAAGTTAGTGGTCCTATTCGCCTAGGTTTATAGCCAAGTATTCACCTTTGAATGGTAAATGGGGATCTGTGATTATAGCTTGTTAAATAGAGTTGTATGCCCCGAGTCTTGCCTGTACTCCAGGTCCAATGATGAGGACTGTTAATTCACATAAACACCAGAGCCTCAGGGGGAGATGGGCTTGGAGCCCATCAAAGAGTAATTTTGGAGGTATTATTGGGTTCTCCACTGTAGATAGTGATGGTCGCATTTACAGTCAGGATAGAAGAAATGATTAGCTTGATGATAGGCTGGTTCGGTGGGCTTTTCAGGATATAAACAGAAATTTACATCTTTGAGGTTTAATCTGAGGTTCTGGTTTTTTGGTAAATGTGGTGCCTCCCAGGTTGGGAAATGTGAGGCTTCCTAGGGTGCTATAGAGTAACTGTCACCAACTTCCCTTCCTATATCAGCTAAGTAGTACAGCTGGACCTTAAATATTATTGAAGGTCCTGGATATGTCCAGTTCTGGATAGCCAAAACTTCACCAGTTTTGAAAGAGGTGAGGGAAAAAGAATATATGGCATGTTTATCTTGGGCAGTAGTTAAACTTATTGTAAGCATAATAAGGCAATAATACATCCTATGCATGGAAGATAAAACAGCATTAACAGAATTTTTTTTTGCCACATTTTCAATCTGTGGGAGCTACTGTTATAAGACCTATGCCAAAAGCTAAAGCAAGTGGGATGACAAAGGCACAGGCTAAGGAATGAGTGCAATGCACTCAGAAAATTATTGACCTGTAAATTGGTTTATTTTAGGCAATTGGAGTCTCATGTTTCAGTTGTGTGTCAGTTGATTAGCCTGCACTGTGGTTGAAGGAGATTGACAGGCTCAGAAGCTGATTTTGAGAGGATTCCTAGGGTTCCTCATTGCAGTCCAGTTTGCTGAGTGGTGGTTGCTTTTCTTTGTCGGGTGAAGGAGCAGATATTTAGGGTCCCTGGCTGCCACAGCACAGTTGATGGAGCGAGCAGGTGGAATTATGTCAGTTTCCGTGGCTCTCTCTCAGCTTCCGTGGGTGTGATGAATACAGGTCAGTATCCCATCGACTTTGAGTGCTGTTGGAGTGGTGATGATGATGACAAAAAGCCCCTTCCAGGCAGGAGTTAGTCCTTCCTTCTAGACCTTCTTGATGAAAACCAGGTCTCCGGGCTGGAATGGATGACAAGGCGTGAAGGATGGAGTGGGCAAAACAGTGCGAACGCTGGAGTGGACTGTGGCCTGGACCTGCTGGAGGGACTGGAGATACTTTAACAGAGAATGATTAGTAATTTCTTCTAGGATGGGATCTTGCAACTGGGGTAACAGAGGAAAGGGTCTTTCAAACATGATTTTATATGGGGTAAAACACAGCCTTATATGAGTTTGAAGAAGAGCTAGAGGTAAAAGGCTTACCCATTTTTCACTGGTTTTTATCATTAATTTGGTTAAAGTGGATTTTAAAGTTTGGTTCATGCATTCTACCTGTCCAGAGCTCTGTGGTCAGTAAGTACAATGTAATTTTCAGTCAATGTAAACATGACTTTACTAACCAGCTGTACTATGGACAAGGTAAAGGCAGGACCATTATCAGAGCCAATAGAAAGGCAGAACCCAAACCTAGGAATAATTTCTTTTAACAAATACCTTGTAACCGTAAGTGCAGTTTCATTTTTGGTGACAAAAACTTCCATTTATCCAGAAAAATTATCAATGAACACCAGTAGATAGCCATACCCTGCTTGGGAGGTTTTATTTCAGTGAAATTACTTCCTATTTTTCTCAGGGACTTAATTCTTGGACCTTGATGTTGTCCAGAAGTCCTGGCTCTTGCTTTGCATTGACCTGGGCAGAGGCAGAGCACATGG
Source organism: Tarsius wallacei (assembly GCA_963574415.1). Taxonomy (NCBI): domain Eukaryota; kingdom Metazoa; phylum Chordata; class Mammalia; order Primates; family Tarsiidae; genus Tarsius; species Tarsius wallacei. The sequence continues at coordinate 12,453 of CAUYQG010088111.1, read as the reverse complement.
TGGCTGCTGTTGCAGTTATACTTTTTAAGTTATTAATATGATAAAAATGGTTTAACAGCTCAGTTATTTTGGTACCTTCTAAGTGGGTAGTAGAATATAGTTGTTTTACCAAGATGTGTCCCAGGGCTTCAGGTAGAATAATTTTAGAGTCCTTGATCCACCATCCAGAAGAGTTTTTGTAAGCTCTTGCTAGGTCTGCCTGTTCTTCCTCCTCTTAGGTATAGGTAGGTTGTTTGGAGAGAGAAGGAGTTGGAAAAACTTTAGTTAGTAAGATAGTCAGGGGCTCCACTGGGAGTTCTGCTGCTTCTCAAGTTGCCTGGTCCTGCAGGTGATTTCCAGTTGTTTCTGGAGTGTCTGAGTTTTGGTGTCCCCTGCAATGAATGATGGCTACCTCTTTAGGGAGCCATATAGCCTCTAGGAGGGCTAAGATTTCTTCCTTGTTTTTTATAGTCTTACCCACCATGGTGAGAAGACCTCATTCCTTGTAGGCTATGGCATGCACATGGAATGTAGCAAAAGCATACCAGCTGTCTGAAAATGTTTACCTGCTTTCCTGTTCCCCAGCACAGGGCCTGAGTTAAAGCAATTAGCTCAGCTTTTTGTGCCAAGGTACCTTGAGGCAATGCCTGTGGTCAGATTACATCATGAGCTGTGGTTATGGCTGCACCAACCTTGCGGGATCCCCCTAATGCCAGGTTGCTACCATCTGTGAATAGGTCAGCGTCAATCTGACTTAAGAGAGAGTCCCAAAGATCAGGTCGACTAGGCTGAGAGATGTCCAACATGTTTTTACAGTCATGAACTGGTGTTTCTGGATTATTATCAGGCAGTAAAGTGGCCATATTGAGGCACTGAGTGGGAGAGAAAGTTAGCCTAGTTTGGTCAAGCAAGAGACTTTGATACTGGATGATGCGAGTGTTTGGCATCCAGTGGCCAGAGGCTTCTTGGAGCAGAGTTTCAACAGCATGAGGAACAGTTAAAGCCAGGTTTTGGCCAAATGTTAATTGATCTACTTCCTTAAATAGTATGGTCATGGCTGCAATAACCCAGAGACAGGAGGGCCAACCAGAAGCCACTGGGTCCAGTCTTTTTGACAAATAAGCCACCAGTCTTCTCCAGTCTGAGTGAGAACCTCTTTTGCAATTCCTCATTATTCATGAATGAACAAGTGGAAAGACTTGGTAACATCTGGGAGGACTAGAGTCAGGGCTCGGGTCAGAGCAGTTTTTAACTGGTAGAATGCTTGTTTCTTAGTAGCGATCCATTCTAGGAGCTGAATCCCTGCAGTGGCTATATACAAGGGCTTGGCAATTTCAGCAAATCCTGAGATTCAAAACTGGCAATACCCTGAAGCCCCCAGGAATTCCCATACCTGTTTTTTGTGGTTGGCATGGGAATTTGAAGAATGGCTTCTTTCTGGGCCGAGGTCAGTGTTTGCTTACCCTTTTTCAGCCAGTATCCCAGGTTGGAAACTTTGGTTGAGCAGAGCTGTGTCTTTTTGCTGACATACAGTAGCCCAAGTCTTGGAGGAGCAGTAACAGAATCTTAGTACCATTCAAACAAGTGTCCAAGTCTACAGCCACAAGCAAGAGATTATTTACATCCTGGAGTAAAGTATGGTCAGGGTATAAGGCATGGAACCCTGACAGATCCTGTTGCAAGGCTTCCCTGAAAAGGGTCGAGGAGTTCTTGAAGCCCTGTGGAACCGGGTCCAAGTTAGTTCAAAAGCAAAGATGGGTTGACTGACAGGGGACAAAGAAATAAAAAAGATGGCATTTTTAAAATCCAGGACCATATACACCTGATGTTGAGGGGGAAACAGGCTTAGTAATGTGTATGGGTTGGGAATAGTAGGATGGATGGTTTGAACCTGCTTGTTGACCTTTCTTAAGTCTTGAACTGGTCAGTAATCAGAAGTTCCCAGTTTTTGAACTGGCAAGAAGGGAGTGTTCCATGCTGACTTGCATGGTGTTAGAATATTTGCTGCTAAGGGTCTTTTGATGTGAGGAGCAATTCCTTTCTGGGGCTGTAAACTCTTAGGGTATTGGCGAATGCGCACAGGGGTAGTTGACACGAGTAGACTTACCATGACTGGAGGATGATATTTCGCCAATCCCGGTGGGTTGGTCTCCACCCAGACTGAAGGAAACTCCTGTTGTAAATATAGGAGTAAACTTGACAGAGTATTTACAGTAGAGGACTTAGAAGAAATCAGAAGATTTCTTCAGAGAGCAGAACAGTTAAGAGCATCTGATAAACAGCAGAAACAAACATTTCAGTATTGTGAGGTGAAAATACAATGGTGGCTCTTAACTTTCAAAGTAAGTCCCGGCCCATAAAAGGGAACAGGCAGTTTAGAACTATGAGAAATGAATGAGTGACTTGTTTGTGTCCCAAATTGATAGTCCAGTTAGAGGTGAATTTATAACTAATACCTGCCCCCGTTGCTCCCTGGACCAAGATCTGCTCTTTTGACATAGGCCCCAATCATGACTTTAGGACTGTTTGCCACAGTGTCCACTAAAAGTTGAACTGGGTGGCCTCCAATAGCGGCAGTTACTATGGGATCTTGGGGACCTGAGGAAAAAGAGCCCTGGCCTTTTCAGTCGAATCATTTCCAGTCTCTCCAGCAGAGGGAAGGACCAGAACTGGCTTAGGGTCCTCTTGTTGTGGGCAGTGGGGACAATCTTTGACCCAATGCCCCGGTTCCTTACAGTAGGCACATTGGTTCTTTGCCAGCTGAATGCATCTGGTTTTCTGATACTTGGCACTTCTGGTTATCTGACTTTGGGCTAGAGGGCTTAGAATCACCTCCTGTGGCCTGGAGGGCTGTTATCAGAATTTTGGTTTGTCTTCTTGCAGCTCTATCAACTGCTTGTACTGCCTGTCTCTGCTTCTTAGCATCTCAATTACTAAAAACCTTCTGGGCTACTTCAAGCAACTGGAAAATATTCATTTCTGCAAACCCCTCAAGTGTTTGTAAATTTTCTAGGTGTTTGGAGCTGCCTGAGCCATAAATGTCAAATTAATAGCTCGAGCATTCTTAGGAGCCGAGGGATCAAAAGGAGTGTAGGCCCCAAATGCCTTTTGGAGGCACTTAAAGAACTCCCCTGGAGATTTCTCAGGTCCCTGGGGAATCTCAGTGGTTTTAGAAAGATTGATAGGTTTCTGGGCTGCTCCCTTCAAACCTGCTAATAGAACCCAGTGATAGGTATTTAATCCCCTGGACCCTGCCCCTCAGGGTTCCATTCTGGGCAAGAAAGGGGAAAATTCCTATTTAATATGTCTTGATTTTCTTTCTGGGTGCCTACAGCCAAGGCTAGAATGGACTCTAACCTCAGCTCTGATATGTTCCCACTCCTCAGTAGTAAACAGAGTTATAAGGAGTTGTTGAAAATCATCCCAAGTGGGGCAATGTATGCACATAACTGATTTCATCACAGAAATTAAAACCTGTGACTTTTCTGAGAATGGCAGATTTTGGTACTTCCAGTTATATAAATCAGAAGAGAAGAAGGGGGTGTATACCAAAAATGGTCACTTGTTCTGATCTGCCCTCTGAGGCAGAGGAACTTCCCAGAGGGGAAGGAGAGGGGCCAGATTGGTCCGAGAGAGAAGATGGGTAGCCAAAGGCAGGGTAGGTATGGGGGTGGTGGACGAGGTGACAGTGGGTGAGGAAGCCTGAGGATAAGGTGGAGGGTTAGAGTTAGAGATTACCGGATTCTCAAGAGGATCATCAGTTTTATCAGTCTGTAAAACAGGATATAAACTAGTAGAAGCAGGACGGAGATAAGGCAGACGTGGGTCAGAAATTCCTGGTTTACGAACCAGAGGTTTGGAAAACAGAACACGACTGGGAGTTTTAAAAGAACATGCCTTCAACCAAGGGGGTGGATTTGGACCAAACTTAACCATTGGTCAATATAGGGAAAATGAGTCTTGGTGACCAGGAGTCCCTATAATGACCTTCCAAACAGACTCAGTAACATGAACATCCAGAGACCCTGTAGAGGGACAACCAATATTACATGCAGGCTAGTCTATCTTACAGAGGATTCAGAGCCTACTTTTTGAAAGGTGGACCCCATAGTCCTTGGCAAATGCAACAGACAAATTCTTTAACATACAGTCCAGAGGACTGACAGGTTGTGAAGTCTGTGAAACCATGACAAACAAAAGCAAATAACAAACAAACAACTGAAGCACAATGACAAACAAAGCATGTATGGACCAAATCAGAAGAGTTACAGATCCCTGGAACAACTTCAGGGCAGGAAACCAGAGGATTCTATTCAGACAATGTCTTGGCCTAACTAATAGTGTCCAAAGGGTAGCCTCGTTAGACCATGACTCCCTTAAACAGAATTGTAACCACAAGCAGAACAAGAACAAAACAGATTTTTACCTTCTAGGAGAGTGCAGACAGACTCAGATTCTTTTTTTTTTTTTTTTTTTTTGAGACAATAAGCTGCCAGCAGTCGTTCCAACTCCCTCTGAGTCAGATGAGAGGCTACGGGGCCCTGAAATGACTTGGAGGCACCTTCCTTACAAACTCTCTACCAAGCCGGTGAGAACCAGAGTGAAGCTGCCACTTCAGATGGAAATAATCTCACTGGGGCATCCAAATGTTATAGCTGGATTGTGAGCAAGGAGAATCGCCAGCACACCAAGTTCAAATTATGAGTCCTTTATTAGTGTGCAATCAAGAGTAGGCTCATGCCAAGAAACTCTCAACCCTGAGCAAAATAAGCAAGAAACTTGTAAAGGCAAAATCCACAAGTGGGCTACATAGCGGGGGGTGGGGGGAAGTGAGTGAACAAGGAACTAAAAACAAAAGGGAACAAAATATAGGAGCAAGATATGGGGATGTAGCAAGGGGACTTTTGCAAGTAACAATTTCTTGGCGCAACATTTGATGTTAGTTAACAAAGCAAACAATTACATGGAACTTGTAGCTAGGGAGTTTCTAAACAGTCAGCAAGAACGGTCAGCATGAGCGGCTCAGGGGAACAAAGATGTGGGCCTGTGGTCATGGGAACATTACACCAATCACACATATACATTGTGGGGGCCATTTTTAGGTCAGACAAGCAGCTAAGATGGGGGATTTTAATAAGATGGAGTGCCCTATGTCAAGCAAGCTATTACAATTGTTTTATATATTTTATTAGCTATTTCATTTCCCCCATTTAGTTGTACATGAGTTAATCTGTTGATTCATCAGCCATGGGTATGGAATTATAATAGGTTCTTACATGCATACGTTTTACAGAATTGATTCGTTGTTTGATGAAATTAATTAAGCAATTGAGTATACAAGGTCCTACAAGCAACCCGAGGAGAAGGAGTATAAGTGGGCCAACCAGACTGGTGATGAGAGTTGTTAACCAGCGGTTCCAATCAAATAAGGATTGGAACCAAGATTTATTATTGTTTATTTCTTTTTGTCACCTGTCAATATTTTATAGGATATTTCGGAGGCTGTCTTTAATAGGAAGTCCTAGCTAGAGCAATCAGACAAGAGAAGGAGATCAGGGGTATCCAAATAGGAAAAGAGGATGTAAGTTATCCCTTCTTGCAAATGACATGATTATACACCTCGTAAACCCACAAGATTATGTCAAAAACCCCCTTGCACTGACAAAGAACTTCGGCAAAGTCTCAGAGTATAAAATAAATTTGCAAAAGACAGTCACATTTCTGTACACCAACAATAAACAAACAGAAACCTAGATAAAAAGCACAATCCCATTCACAATAGCCACATACACAAAAGAAATATCTTGGCATCTTTCTAACCAGAGATATGAAAGACCTTTATAATAAAAACTACAAAACACTGCTCAAAGAAATCAAAGATGACACAAACAAATGAAAAAAAATTCCATGCTCATGTATTGGAAGAATCAACATTGCTAAGAAGTCCATTCTAACCAAGGCAATCTACATATTTAATGCAATGGCCAATAAATTACCAGCAGCATTCTTCTTAGACCTGGAAATGACAATAAAGGAATTCATATGGAAATATAAACGACCACAAATAGCTGAAATAATTCTCAAAAAAAAAAAAGCAGGAGTTATCACACTCCCAGGTTTTAAATTTTATTATAAAGCTACAATAGTCAAGCAGCCTGATATTGGTAAAAGAACAAGCATGTAGACCAATGGAACAGGATAGAGATTCCAGAAGGAAAATCCACATTTCTCAACCAACTCATTTTTGACAAAGCCTCCACCACCAACCACTGGGGGGAGGAGAATCTTTTCAGTAAATGGTTCTGGGAAAACTGGCTGACCAGATATTAAAATAAGACCCTATCACCATACACAAAAGTCAATTCTTAATGGATCAAAGACCTAAATGTAAAACCTCAAACTATAAGAACCTTAGAAAATGCAGGAGACACCCTTATATAAAAATTGGAGCTGGCAACAAATTCTTGATCAAAATTCCAAGAGTCCATGCCATAAGAGATAAGATAGACAAGTGGGACCTCATCAGAGGTGACAAGTTTCTGCAAAGAAAAAGAAACCATTAATAGAGCAGGGAGACATCCCATAGACTGGAAAAAAATATTCGTCAACTGTATATCTGACAAAGACCTAACATCTGGAATCTACAAGGAACTCAAACATAAAAAAAAAACAAAAAAACAAAAAACAAAAACCCATAAACAACCCGATTACAAAGTGGCCAAACAATATGAATAGACACTTCTCAAAAGAAGACACATGAGCAGCCAACAGATACATGAAAAAATGCTCAGCCTCACTAGTCATCAAAGAAATGCAAAGTAAAACCACACTGAGATGCCACCTAACTCCAGTCAGGATGGTTATCAATAACTCAAAACAACAAATTCTTGAGAGGATGTGGGTAGAAGGAAATAATTCTAAACTGTTGGTGGGAGTAAACTAATACAACCTCTGTGGAAAACAGTTTGTTGATTCCTAAAAAATCTAAAAATCAACTTTCTATATGACCCTGCTGTCCTTCTACTGGGAATATATCTAGAGGAACTCAAATTACTCTATGAAAAGATACCTGCACACCTGTGTTTATTGCAGCATTCTTCACAATAGTAAAGATATGGAATCAATCATGCTACCTATCAAAAGATGACTGGATAAAAAATGTGGCACATATACACAATGGAATATTATATAGTCATAAAGAAATGCAATATTTTGAACTTCACAGTAACTTGGATGGACTTAGAATCTATAATACTGAGTCTTCTATCACAGAAACAAAGAACTGAGTATCACATGTTCTCACTCATAAGCAGATCTTGAACCATTGTCATAATATCACAAGAAAATGATTGGCAATAGTGGTAAACTGCTGGGATGTGAGATGTGGGATTGGCAGTAGTGAGAATCTGCCGTGGGGGGAGCACACCTCATCCACACGGGTACCTGCATAAAAAACATTTTTTTATCTAACTCTGAATTGTACACCACTTCTTTAAAATAATAAATTTAAAAGAAGAAAAAAAAGAAATATTATTGTCTTTTGAATGTAATTTTGTACCCCAAAGCTTACCAAAATCATGTATTATTATGAGGAGGCTTTCGATGGACTCTCTCGGGTTTTTGAGATATAACGTCGTATTATCCACAAAGAAGAATGACTTAACTTTTTCTTTTCCTATTTGGATACCCCTGATTTTTTTCTCTTGCCTGATTACTCTGACTAGGACTTCCAGCACTGTGTTGAATATGAGGGGTAAGAGTGGGCATCCTTGTATTGTTCCTGTTCTGGAGAAAATGCTTCCAATTTCTGCCTATTGAAAAAATGTTGACTGTGTGTTTATGATAGATGGTTCTTGTTGTGTTGAGCAATGTATCTTCTATGCCTAGGTGCTCAAGGGTTTTCATCAAGAAGATATGCTGAATTTTGTCAAATGTTTTTTTTTTCCTTATGATATAATCATGTTGTTCTTGGTTTTACATCTGTTATTGTGCTGAATTACTTTTATGGTCTTGTGAATATTGAACCAGTCCTGTGTACCAGGAAACAAGTCCACCTGGTCATGATGGATAATCTTTGAGATGTGTTGTTGGATCTGATTTGATAGAATGTTAAGATTTTTGGTATCTGTTTTGATCAAAGAAGTTGGCCTGTAATTCTCTTTTCTTGATAGGTGTTTGGCAGATTTGGATATCAATATGATGTAAGCTTCATAAAATGATTTGGGGAGAATTCCATCATTCCCTATTGTTTACAATACTTTCAATACAATTGGTATCATCTCCTCCTTGTATGTCTTACAGGATGAGCTGGGAAAGCCATCTGGTCTGAGGTTTTTTTTGGTGGGCAGATTTATTATGACTGAGTCGATTTCCTGGATTGTTATTGGTCTAAGTTTTAATTTCTTCTTGTTTCAACATTTGGAGTTTGTGTGATGTCAGAAAGTCCTTCATTTTCTTTAGGTTTTCACATTTTTTACATGCGGTATTCATAGTTATCTCTGAAAATCTTTAAGTTTCTTCAGGGTCAGTTGTGACTTCATCTTTTGCATTTCTAATTGTGTTTATTTGGACTTTCTCCTTTTTTTAAATCAACCTGGTCATGGATCTGTCAATCTTATTTATTCTTTCAAAGAACCAGATTTTCTTCTTGTACATCCTTTCTATGAACTTTTTGTCTTCTATGTCCTGCAATTGTAATTTTTTTCCTTGGTGATCTGGATTCTTCTGCTGAGGTTAGGATTTTGGTGATCTTGCCTTTCCAGCTCCCTTAGGTGTGACATTCAGCTGTTTACCTGTGATCTTTCTGTTTTCTTGATGTGTGCATGCAATGTTGTGAATTTTCCTCTTATCACTACTTTCATGGCATTCCAGAAATTCTAATAAGATGTGTCTTTTTTGTTTTATTTTTTCCAGGAATCTTTTAATCTCTGTCTTGATTTCCATGTTAACTCAGAAGTCATTCAGCAGCATGTTGTTTAGTGTCTATGTCTTTGTGTGTTTGGGGGGGTAACTTTTTGGTGGCGATATTTATTTGTATTCCACTATGGTCGGGAAATATGCATAGTATTGTTTTGATCTTTTCAAATGTGTTGATTTATGCCCAAGAATGTGATCATTCTTGGAGTATGTTTCATGTTCATAATAAGTAGAATGTATACTCTGTAGTTGTTGGGTGAAGTCTTCTGTAAATGTCTATTAAATCCATTTGATTGAGCATCAAACTGAGGTTCTGAATCTCCTTATTGATTTTTTTCTTTTTGCCTCAATGATCTATCTAAAGCTGATAGTGGGGTATTTAGGTCTCCAACCATGATTGTATGAGATCAATGTCCTCTCTTAGTTTTCTTAGTAGTTGTTTCATAAAACCTGATAATTCTGTGCTAGGTGCATATGAGTTTAGGATGGATATTTCTTATTGGTGAATTGAGCCTTTTATCATTATGTAGTGTAATGCATTTCTGTGTCCTTTAAAACATTTGATGGCTTGAAGACTGCTCTGTCTGATATTGGAATAGCTACTCCTGCCTTCTTGTTTTCTGTTCACCTAAAAGATCATTTTCCAGTCTCCAACTTTGAGTCTGTGGGTGTCGTTTGCCAATTTACATCTCTTCAGTGGTGTATGTAGTCCATTTGTGTTCAAGTTGAATATTAAAACATGAGAGTTTATCTCTGTCATAGTGCTTTAACAGGGTTGCTTTGTTTCCTTTTTGCTTTTGCCTTTATATATATTTATGTGTGTGTGTATTTATTTTTGTGGGTGCTCTATATGCTCTGTTAACTCTGTGCTTGCCTGTACTTTTGATGAATATGGCTTTTCTTTTCTGTGTTCAATACCTTCTTAAGTGTTTCCTGAAGGGCTGATCTTAAATTGGCATATTCTCTTAGGAATTAGATGTCTGTGAAGATTTTAATTCTCTGTGAATGATGAAGCTATATTGGTGGGGTAGAAAATTCTTGGTTAGATTTGCTTATATTTAAGAACATTAAAAATCAGACTGCAGTTCCTTCTTACTTGTAGTGTTTCTGCAGGTAAATCTGGAGTGATTCTGATGGGTCTTCCTCAGTAGGAAGTCTGAAATTTCTCTCCCATTGCCTTTAGGATTTTTTCTTTAATGCTTACTTTGTGGAGGCAGATTACTATGTGTCTTGAGGTTGTTCTTTACATGTGATACCTTGCAAGGGCTCCCAAAATCTCTTGTGCATGAATGACTGCATCTCTGGCAAAATAATGGAATTTTTTTTGATAACCTTATGGAATGCTTATTCCATGGTATTCTCCATTTTCCTTTCTACTTTAGGGATACCAATCAGGCATAGATATAGCTTCTTGACATAGTACATTTCTCTCAGAGATTTTGCATCTTCCTTTTGATATTTTTTTCTATGTTTTTGACAAATTGTGTTAATTTTACATTTTGGTGTTCAAGTTCTTAGATTCTTTTCTCTGCTTGGTTGGTTCTGATCCTTATGTTTGTCACTTTGCTAATAATTTGATGAATGGATTCCTTTATCACCATTATTTTAGAATAGGGTTTTATTTCTTTAATTGACCAACAACACTTTAGCTTCCTATAGATTTCATTGAGTTTTGCTTCTTGTTTCTCTTTGTCCTTTTTCATTTTTGCCAGTCAATCTCTAATTTCTGTGCCTGTCATCTTGGGTAGGTCCTTCTGGGCGTTTCCATTGTTTGTGCTGTTTTCTTTTCCCCAGGAACTATCTCTTTAGGACTCAGAGTTGCCTGTGTTTTTTCTGCCTTTTTTTTTTTTTTTTGGTATTTGCCAGAGGCCTCTTTTCTTTCTTTCTGTATACTTCTATCATTCAGTGAGAGAGGGAGAGGCATTCGCCTTTGCTCCTTGTTTCATTCTGTAACAAGTTCCCATTACTGCAGGTTTTCTCTCCCACTGCCAAACTAGTTAGACTAGTTTTTGGCCACTGCTGCCTGTGACCAGTGGCTTGTACTTAGCTTGGAGGGGGTGAATCAACTGAGAGCATCTTAGAATCACACGCCATTCTTTCACTGGATGGTACTTCAGTTCCTGTACTAGTCTGGCACACAGTGGAGGATAGGACACCCAGAGTCCCAGAACTACTGTTGGTTTCTTGTCTCTGTGTGCTCATGGAAACCTTTGTTGGGTGTAGGGTGTCTCACCCATGCAAAAGTGTTCAGGGTGTCACCAGATATCAGCAGTTGGGTCTCTACTCTCTGACTTGCTCTATAAGAGAAGCACCAGTCTGTTTCTTTCCAGCTGCCATCAACAAGTATGCCAGTCAGATTCCCTCTGGAGGTGGGTTTTTCCTGCCTATGAGTTAGCTCCCACAGCAGCGGCTGGTGCACAGGTTTTTTTCCCTATTCCACTTGGGATCTGATTGCCCGCAACTGGGCCGTGACCAGGGCTACTGTTTGTGACCAACAGTTCACTCATGGCTGGGAGGGAGTGAGCCTACTCAAAGCATGTTAGACTCATTCACCCGTCTGCTTCACCAAGCAGAACTTTTGTTTCTGTCTGAGCCTGGCACAGGGTTGGGGATAGACTGCCTGTGTCTCACATCTGCTGTTGCTCTCTGGTCTCTTTGTGCTCAGAGAGACCTCCACTGGGTGCAAGGTATTTCTCTTATCCAAAAGTGTTTAGGGCATTTTCATCTATTGACCCTTGAGTACCTACTCTCTGTCTTGCTAGGTGAGAGAGGTTTCAGTCTGCTGCTGCATGGTAGCCATCCTGCCCATCCTCCCCACAAAGGAAACTTTTGTGTTAATTATTGTGAAATACCACTACCAGTCCCAACTTGGCAGCTTAAAAATATTTTACTCATTTCTCTAAGTTTAATGGTTTCTACTGAATAATTGTCATCTGGGCTTGTCCCAGAAATTTGCAGTTACATAGTGTTTGGAAATAGAAGCATTCAAATGTATCCTCATCTACATGTACGGTGCATGCTCATCCACATGTATGGTGCTTCTGTGTCCCTCCACATGGTTACTCTCTCTAGTTTCAGAATCCGTACTTTGTATATGACAGTTCAAGTTTCCAAGAGATAAGAAGCAATTGTTCTCAAGCTAGTAAAGGACTAAAGCTAATACTGACCCAAATTTATTTCCAGTGTATTCTTGGGTCAATGCAGTCAGTGGCCTGGCAAAGCTGAAAAAGAGATGGATTCTATCTCTCTCTGGGTGAGTTGCAAGGTCATACTGCAAAAGAGTGTGTGGGATGAAAGCTATTATATCCTTCTTTAGTAAAACAATTTGCCAAACTATACTGATAAAAATTTGAAAAGATATAAGAATCATAATTTGTGAAGTTGCAATGAGAATAGATTCCTGCCCAATATTCTCTATTTAAGAGTGAAATAGCCGGGCTCGGTGGCTCAGCCTGTAATCTCGCACCTTGGGAGGTTGGGGTGAGTGGATTGCCTGAGCCTGCGGGTTTGAGACCCGCCTGGGCAACTTGGCGAGACCTCATCTCTACAATAAATCAA
>CAUYQG010088105.1:0-34932 GCA_963574415.1 Tarsius wallacei | reverse complement strand
TTGTCGTTTACAGGTCCGAGAAGAATGTTGCTGGTAACTTAAAGGGTATTGCATTAAATCTGTAGATTGCCTTGGATAGGATGGACATCTCAAAAACGTTGTTTCTTTCAATCCATGAGCATGGAATATTTTTCCATTTGTTTGTGTCATCTTTTATTTCTTTGAGCAGTGTTTTATAGTTTTCATTGTAAAGGTTAAATTGGAGGAAAGCACCTGTTGCCCAAAACATATTATTGAACAATACCCTGTATGCAATTCTTATTACATGCTGACTGATCAGTGTAGTTTAATACAACTGTTTTTCCCTCTCTTTCTCTATCTTTCCTTCCAGCACCAAGGAAAAATTGGAGTTAAGTTTAATGTTGGGACAGATGACATCGCCATTGAAGAATCTAATGCAATCATTAATGATGGGAAATACCATGTAGTCCGTTTCACGAGGAGTGGTGGCAATGCCACTTTACAGGTGGACAGCTGGCCAGTGATCGAGCGCTACCCTGCAGGTAAGCAAGTGAATATGTATTGGGAGAAGATTTTATGAAAAAAAAAACTGGAAAAAAAAGCACTGTTTGCGTCCGTTTCACCAAACTGTGGTTTTCTGAGAAACCATCAAGTATTTATTGAACTTTAGAGTAATGTGAATGTAATGCTGTCCTAAACTGTTCTTGCTACAGTGTACAAATGGCACTTTATAGGAGCACTTGAAGGCACACGTTATTGTTTGCAAAATTCAGTACATTCATGAAACCAGAAAAACGAAAACCGCACATGTAAAAGGAACAACATGTCAAAGTCTTTTTACTGGATTCTTGCATTGGAACAAAGGAATGGCTTTGTCAAAAGTAACAAAGTTAAATTAAAACTATGAGAGAGAGTATTTCAACACTTTTTTTCTGAGATAAAATGAGAACTGCCCTAGTCTTTGATGGTGGTACACAACTGAAACTTATGGAAGTGCAGGAAGGTCATGAGACAAGCAGAGAAATCTTTTAAAAAAAAAATATGTACTGTAATTCAGCAGTTAGAAGAACATGTACGTAAAAGGAGTTTGTTTTCATTTTCATCTAATCATGAAGTTTCATGAGGATTCTGTGACACAAGGACTACTCACTTTAAGTCTATAAAATGAATGTCAAGCCATTATTGATCAAATAAAAATGGTCTTGTTTATTGTCAGTGAGTTTTGCCAATACTATGTTATTTAAACAAAGTTGATAGATTAGATGTAAACCAGTGTGACTTGTGGTTGCATATAATCTAAATTGGAAAACAAAGGTTCTTTCTTAAGTAAAATAGAAATTAAAATTATAAAGGTATTTTTCTGCAGTCATTATCTCCTTTATATTTCAGTACCAAATAGTTTACTAAAAGCATCAGTCTCATTTCTTTCTATTCCTCTTTTAGATTCAATTTTTTTTTGCATAACACATAATTATAACATAGTATAAAGAAAAAGTATAAAAATAAACTTTTGTTTTGAGCAACAAAAATGATAATCAGGATGTATATGCAAACTTCACTATTAGAATTGCTTCTTGAAAGAAATAATTTGAAGAAATATCTAATTTATTAAATAAATATCAAATCTCCCTAGTACTGACTCACAATCGTAGAATGAAATGTCTATGATGCCTTTCTGGACCTTTTCTAATTTTTAAAATTCTAAATCTACAAGCCCCAGTCACACCTATCCTATAAGCTCTGCAAATATTTGCTGAATTAAATGTAATAAAAAACTGCTGTATGTCAAAATTCAGAAGCAAGCAAATTAATAACATGCCCAGTACCCATTATAATACTGGCAAATAGTAGGCACTCAATAAGTATTTGCCAGATTGATGTCTTGGGAATTATTACACTTTTGCACCAAAACTATGCGAATCATCTACAATAAGATGAAATAATGGAGGATCTGGAGTCAAAGTAACTTAAATATTCATGCAGTCTGACGTAGCCCCGACTCATCCTTTATTGCATTCTCTGAAATCCTAGTATAAATGTGCTGTTTAAAAACAATAACTACAACCTCAGTAGAATTACAGAAAAGCAAATTGGTAATTTTCTTAAAGTACGGATTAATCAATATGTATTTGCTGAGAGAAAATCATTACAGTGGCTGCCATGAACAATATAAAGTAGGGTAAGGTCTGGGCTTTGCCCATGGGATGTTGTCATCTGTGAATAGCAGAAGTGAGCATATAAAATGATCAATCTTGTCCCTATTACAGTGAGGCATTTGCTCTTGAGGTCTAGCTTTAACAGTTAATTATTCAAATTTGCCTTTATTTAGTAATTTTTTACTTGTATCAGCACCTTCCAAACTGATATTTTTTATCTAAAGATTATTGATACTTAGATGGGAAGAGGGAAAATCCCAGGCTGAAGTTAGTTTGAGAAATTCTTGGATAAACTAAGTTAAAAATATCTGTACTTGGACTTTATTTTATTAATATGCATAATACATCTCTAAAAGAGAAATATAGGATCATTACATAAATGTAGATGATGAAAATCTAGTTTTCTAATGTATCATTGCATTTTAGTAAATATTTTATGTTTTTAAAAATGTCTATACCCCCAGTTTTACTATATTTTATTTGATTGTGCACATACCAGATACCATGTACTGGTATAATTTTTTAAAAGCATGGGTCCCTGTGTTCTTTTAGTAGGCTAATGTCCAATTTGAATACTACTTACTGAGATTGAGGCATCATCACTTAATTTACTGAAGAAATATTTATAAATATTTTTCTAGATTAATATTAACACATATGTCTTATTTACCAATTAAATATTTGTTCTGATTAACAAACACAATGCCAAAGTATATACAAATTGGCAGTGAGCAGTTTCATAATGATTAAGGTGCAAATCTTTAGAAATTGATATTTTAGATACAATCTTTAATATTTAGTCAGAGATTCTAAGTGTCCTTCTACCAAGAAATATTTTGGGCAATCTTAGTAAAACAAGAGTGGGCAAATTATTCTGAAGAATATATCAAGGAAATATACAATTATTCTGAAGAATATATCAAGGAAATATACAGTCTTCTTTCAAGAAAATTAGAGCACCTATGGGGAATATTGATATATATATATAAAGTTAATGATCGATATGTAAAGAACTCAACCTAGTCGCCATTGTTGTCATCAAATGCTTTATTAATCATCTGCTCTGTGTGCATTTTAGTGTGATACTGAGGTAGGAAATAAGCCATGGAATTTTCAGACACCTTTTCTTCTTGGAGCTTCATTTCCAACAGTGCTGTAATGACTGAATACAAATTTCAAAGTGTGTATCATCTAGGTTAAAGTTTTTAGGGCAAAGTGATTTTTAAATATGAGTTCAAGAGTAAGGTTTAGTGTCTCTTTTATATCAGTTTGTGGTATGGCTATTTTTATTAATTATACACTAATGCTTTTACCATCAAATTTTATATCAGAGAAGCAGAAACCAGCACACTATATTTGGTTCCTTTCAAAGTGCCTGTGCTACAAAATATAGGTAATAAGGGTTGAAATTAGTAATTAAGTATAGCACTTAACCTTCCATTATAGGGTTTTGTGATAAGTGCTTTTATATGAAGCAATTCATCTGGTGGCAACACTATACCTTTAATGAAAAGCACCTAGAGCATTGACCAGTGGTATTACACTATAATTGTCTGGAAGGTGCTCATAGAGAAACTAATTAGAGTAGAGGTAGATTTTATGCTCTTTTGGAGTATATGAAATACTTCTATAACTCAACAATTCACATTTTAGAATAAATATTGAATTTTCTGAATAGCAGACCTAGTTTCTATTATTTTCTGTACTGGAGCAAAGTACAGAAATAATATTTTGCAAACCGTTTAAAGTTAAGAAAGCCATTTATTTGTGCTTATCAGTTAAAGCTCTAGAATATAATGCATCATTAATCTCTGATTTGTCCCTAATTACAGTTATGTAGCAAAGTTTTCTCTTTAATCAAAAATAGACTCCCACTTCTCATAACATTAATTCATGAAGCCTAACATCATCTTACTTGCCCAGACTAAAGATTACTTCAGATAAATCACAGTAGTGTTTGAGAATAAATCTTTGATTTTATTTGCCTGCCAGAGTATGTCAAAATATATCTTTTATATTCTAACAAGGTCAAATTTCATTTTATTTGCAAGTTAATATTAAATCAACATATATTTAAAGATTGTGTACTACATAAAAAGTACATAGTAAGTTTGCAGTCTGTTTAGAGGTAAGTACAAAATGTTCAAGATGAAAAGTATAAATTGTAGGAAAGTACTAGAGTTATCATATATTTGGCTAATTTCTGAATAAGGTATTAATGGAAAATTGGTTTCAAGGAGGAAGAGATCATTTTTGAGTGAACAGTGTAGTAAGACTATGAAAAAATTAGTAAATTCAATTGGGTCTTTTTAAACATGCATTCATTTAGCGGGAAAATATAGAGGTAGTCAAAATATTTAGGAAGCTATTAAACAGTTCAAGTATCAAAAGATAAAGGACTAAAGTAGAATGTGAGGAAATAGAGGATGAATGCAGACTACATTGTAAGACATAGTGAACAACTGAGTTAAAGAAAAGACATTATTCCCATTTTTTACATACTCTTCTTCTCCCTCTTCCTCTCCTTCTTTCCCTCCTCCTCCTCCTTCCTTTCCTCCTCCTTCTTCACCTTCTTCTTCCCCTCCCTTTCCTCCTCCCCCTCTTTCTCTTTTTCCACCCTCCTTTTACCATCAGCTATTCAATATTCAATGTTCTAATGCTTCAATGTGTCACTAGAAAGCACTAGGTACCAATGGAATAGAAACCTATTGTAGGAACAAACAGAGAAATCAAAGATATTGTTCTTGTTTGCTAAGAGACTCTTCTGGTTGGGAGACAACAAGGATCCAGAAAACCTAAAAATATCAAATAAAATCTATTAACTGTCAAAATTCCTAGTACAGAGTTTAGTTGCTATTAAATTATTTTAAAAAAGGAGAGAACAATCATTTGAAGTGGTGTAACAAAGTAGATCCTTCAGGATTTTAAAAAGAGAAATAGTCTAAGAGAAGACTACGTAGAGACAGTATAAATACCTTTTGCATAACCATGCTGTTTAGCTGGAAGATCTTATGGATTAGCTCTAAACCTTAACTCTGGTTTCAGAACTTCTCTCTCATTCTTACATTGGGGCTTAGGAAAGACAAACTGATTATCGCCCTTTAAATTCTATGTAGTTAATTTAGAATAATTAATTAATTTAATTTAAGTCATCAATGATTTATTGATTATCTATATAAGCCACTCTATTATTTAGGGATTCCTATTTTGATACTGAAGTGTCAGTTAATTTGATGATATTTTTAAAATTTCTTATTTAACTTAATTTTTACTATATGTGTTGTAATTAAAAAATCTACCTCACTTACAGTCCTTACATTTGGAGGAGGGAAGGAACTTCAAAGTTCTATTTCAGCTCCTTAATTTATCAAACAAACAAATTGAAAGCCTGGAGAGGCCTATTGATTTGCTCAAGATCACTATGTTAGTTAGTAGTAGAGTCAAAACTACACTTGAAGACTCTTGTCTACAGGTTGTGTACCTTCCTTTATAATGTCTGGGGGACAGAAAACAAAATGAAGAGAAATCATTAGATGTATCCTTCAATGCAGAATGGTGTATTCTTCATGACTAAATGGTGCACCTTACATGATTGGTCCTAACTGCATGTTAGCTCATGTTACAGTCTGCTGTTTCTATTGGTCCACACAAACACATATGCACACAAAACTACCTTATAGGTAAAAATAACAACATGAAAAATAAAGTTACTAAAGTTTTGAATCAACAATATTCATTAGTAGGCACTAATTAATTTTTTACTTAAGTTGAGAAGCTTTATTAGCAAATCAAATAAGACATTATGGACCATCAGAATATAAGAATCTTTAAGGATTATTTGGGGGAAGAAGTTTATTTTAATAGAAGATTTGCCCCATGTCCTAGTTAAATGTATAAATATAGGAAATGTTTGACTGAATTTGTTTCCTTCCTATAAAGGTAAGATAGTGAAAATTGATAACTCATTTAGATTTGAAATATTCTTTAAATAAATTGCCAATTTGGGGCAGAGTCTAACAAATGACATAATAATAAGGGCTTGCACATAGTAGATACTTGATAATTGTTGAGTAAGTTTAGGTTCTTTGTTCACCTTCCAAGTCAAAAACATTGATTTTTTGCTATTGATTTTTAGTAAAAATATACTTATGTACATGGTTGAATATTTATTTTAGTATATACATGTTTGGCTTCCATTTGACTAGCTAAATATATATTAATCCAAAATTTCCACGGTAAATCTGGCTAAGAAACTGGAAGCCTCAAATACTATACCTGTGTTAGACAGAACAAGGGCTAAAACTCTGACTTTTTCTGTGTTCATTATCTTCTTTCATGGTGTTCAATTCTGCTGGAACTTTGGGTGCTATTCTTAATGAAGAAGCATAATGAACTTTTTAAAAAATTGAACAGTGTATTAAATACATCTGCCCAAAATTCTAAACTTAGCTTCAGAGAAATTGTGTCCAAGGAGATGGAAGGAAGTTATATATTTTCAGACTTCTCACTTGTTCTTAATTCTCAATGACCTGGATTATTTAAAATGCCAGTTTGTACAGTTACTGTAAGACAACTGTGTTAGGATTTTTAATTTTCTGACAAAATAAAGAGAAAATTTCTTCGATGGTTTGGTGAGATTTGGTATCATTTAGACCACACAGGCTGACTGACAAACATAGAGAATGCATATTTTTCTAGGATGTTATTCATGGTACAAGAATAAAGGATATTGCATCCACTAAGCTGAATTGGTCCATTCTTTAAATCAAAGTTTGGCTGTAAGCTGCCTTTTTTTTTGTTTCATTCTTACTACATATTTATAGAAATTTTTTTATTTCCCATCCCAGGAAACTTGTCAATGAGACCTATCAGTGACTTTCACAAAGTTTTCTTGCACTTGAGGCTGAAATATTTGCCTCCCGTTTGTATCTGTCCTATAGTACTTGGGCCAGGTTCTCACAGGGCCAAATTAATAAATGTCTATAAGAAAAGATAATTCTGAAAGCTCAAGCAGGTCATTTTTTCTGTTTTCAGTGCATGATCATTTTTTACCCTCAATACAAATTCATTATTAAATGTTTATTGCTGACAAAATGGAAATAATCTGAAAAATTAGTTTCTTCAGATGTGTATTAGGTATCTACTATTTGGGTACTATTGTATTCTCTGCAGAGACATAGAAGTCTAATGTCTCCCTATTTCCCCTGTTACTTTTTGCCTCTCACTCAGGTTAATCTGTTTTGCAATTGAGTCCAAAGGACAGGGTTCCTTCCTCACACAGTCAGAAACCAAGAACCCAATAAAATAGGATAACAACCCGTACATTCCTTATGTATTTGAAGCTAAGCTTAACTCTAACTCATTAAAATAGTGAATTAAATATATTTTGAAGCATTTAATGAATAAAAAGTTGTTTCATTTTGCCAGCCTTTAATGATCTTTTCTTATTTGGTCATGATTTCAGAATCTATTATGTAGAAACCAACCACTCAAATGAAATTGAGAAATATTTATTGATCATTAATATGTTTAAGAAATGCTAAGTATATTATACCTTATATTATGTTGTAATATACAGATAGAAACACTATTAAATTATTTTCATAAAATTTCCGTCTTCAACTCATTTGCCATTTTTGTTTCCAACATAAAATTTGTTTAGCAATTTAAATTCTTGTCAAATGGGAGATATATTGACCCCCCCCCGAAAAACACTCATGTTAAATACAGAATAGCATTATTATGATTTTAAATAAGAGTACCTAAAGATATTTACTGAAGTTGAGTTGAAGAACTTTTCTCCAAGGGAATATCCAGTTAGGAACCTCTAATCAGGGTAATAAATCAACCTACTGGTGATAATGAACATGATTAAATCATTGTTTAATTTTTTGTTATTATAAACATGTATTGTCATTACAAATGAAAAATTTAGCTTTTAGGAAATGAAGGGGAAAATAGTTTTAAAAATATCTAGCTGGGTGTGGTGGCTCACGTCTATAATCCCAACACTTTGGGAGGCTGGGCCCACAGGTTTGAGACCAGCCTGGGCAACTCGATGAGACCTCATCTCTACAATAAAAATCAAAAAATTAGCTGGACGTGGTAACATATGTCTGGAGTTCTCACTACTTGGAAGGCTGAGGCAGAAGGATTACCTGAGTCCAACAGGTAGAGGCTACCGTGGCTGTGAGCATGCCACTGCACTTGAGCCTGGGCAACAGAGTGACACTCCAACTCAGAAAAAAAAATCTGAACATTGAAGCCAGAGAAATTATATTTTTAAGGATATTCACATTTCAGGGAATGTCACATGACATTTGCAAGTATTTGGTTGATTTTAATAAAATTTATAGTTTTGTAACAGTGCTTTTATAACTTGATTACTATTCAAAAGTATCTTTCGTGTATTATGTCTTTATAATTACATGAGTTCAGTGAAAGATAAGTTCTGTTCCCAACTCAATGACAAGCCTTTCTTTTAATACTTTCAAACACCCTAACATCTTATTTTCTCAGAGCTTTTTATTTTAAATTAAGTGGTTCAAGAATATTTATGCATTTTTATGATGAATACACATCTGAATGTACATACAAAATTATGTACATGAGTTTTAAGGATTGCAGCTTAATAGCCTTAGGTCCATTTGCCTAGAACTCAGAACTTTTGCTCTAGGTGATCTTTGAGAATTTTTTTAATTTTGGAGGAAAAAAATAAAATCTACTGAATGAACATATGAGGAGGAACCTCCTCCTCCTTAAATGTGTCTCCAGTGAAATGAAGCTACCCTTTATTAACCTTTTACTAATAACCTTCTCTCCACTGCTATAACCCTCAGGGTGTAGCCTTTACTAACTCAGATAAAATTCTTTTTTTTTTAATAGAGTAAACCCAACTTTTATACTTTCAATTTTAAAAACTGTTCTCTTAAACATGATTATAAGAATTCCATTATCCTTCTAATAAATGTATATTTAGCACTGATACTATACTTGAAATGATTAAAGCACTGGGACATTGCATCACAAATATTATCAAAACCAAAACGCATAGTTTGAAAGTCTCATTTCAATAGGTCTTTCAATAAGTAACTCAGGATTGTGAGGTGTGATGGTGAAATAACAGTGTCCAATATCTTTTAGACAAAACTGGCCATTAATCTAACATCTTTGGAAAGTACAGCAATCCCTTCTTATCCATGGGGGATATATTCCAAGACCCCCCAGGGAATACCTGAAACTACAGATAGTACCAAATCCCATATATATTTTTTTCTATGCATTTATACCTATAATAAAGTTTAATTTCTAAATTAGGCGCAGTAAGAGATTAACAGCAATAGCTAATAATACAATAAAACAATTATGACTGCATACTATAATAAAAGATTTGTGAATTTGATCTGTTTCTCACACTCTTAAAATATGTTATCGTACTATACTCACCTTTCTTGAGATCTAATGATCTAATAACCCAAATGGCTGCCAAGTGACTAACAGGAGGGTAGGCTAAATAGTGTGGATACATTAAACAATAGGATGTTTTCCATCTCAAGCAGTATGGAGCAGAATGATGAGGGATTTTATCACATCACTCAGAATAGTATGTGATTTAAAACTTATGAATTATTTGTTTCTGAAATTTTTTATTTGGTATTTTCAGACCATATTTGCCTGTGGATAACTGAAACCACAGAATAAGAGGGACTACTGTATTACCTTTCATTATTATGAAAACAAGTTAATAAAACCTTTTGCATGTATGTAGAAACCTTCAGAACTCATGGAAGGAACAGTTTTTTTTGTCTCTCTCTCTCTTCTTACTATGTAATTTTTCACTGTTGTCTCATCATTAGTTTCTTACCCTTTTTGGTTTAGTCTTTTATATATGTTCCCAACTCAAAAGACCATTGGCTATCCATTTCTTCCCTTCCATAAATAATAAATCTCTACCATCAAAATTATTATAACTAACTAAATTGGGAAAATATATGTTCAAGGTTCTGAATTCCACAGTGCCTCAAATGTGACAAATTCATTTTGGGAACAAGTTCAGAATTTTTTTAAAAAGAAAATCTATCTAGACAAAGGTCAAGGAATTTTCATTATAAAAGACCAGATAGTAAATATTTTTGGCTTTATAAGCCACATGATTTATGTCACAATTATTCAGCTCTGCCATTGTAGCTCAAAAGCCGCAATAGAAAATAAGTAAATGAATGAGTGTGGCTGTGTTCCAATGAATCTTTATTTATACCAGAAGAGGGCCACATTTGACCTGTATGCCATACTTTATTGACCCTTGATAGTGAAGCATGACAAAAGAACACAGGAACCAATCTGAAAAAGCTCCCAATGACCGGAACTAAAACAATTTGTACAGCAAAACAAGTAGAGACAACATCGTGTTGTAACCCGAAGAGTAAATAAATATTTATACTGATATAAATAATTGAATAGATAGATATACAAATAGATAAATGTGGGAACAAGGACAACTCATTTTTACAAAAGAATTACAATTAACAAATGTAGTAGCAGGATCAAGGAAATAGAAAAATCAGCATTAGAATCCTAAAGTAATTGTGAAGTCAAGATTCACCAATACATTCTAAAATAAATGAGAAGTTTGAATAGAGATCAGTAATTTATGTAGTCTAAAGGTATTCCTCTAAGGGGAAATAGGAACTTTCTGCACAGAAACTCAGCAGGCATTTAACTAGGTGGTCAAGTTAAATGTCACCAGTAATAAGAAATATCGGCCTCATAACCTCTTGATATGATGCACTGAGAAAGGCCCTTCTCTTCTTTGGTATTCTTGATATTCTCAACTAAAGTCTGTAAGCTCAATCTAATTATGACAAAAATTGAGGAGCATTTTTCAAAATAACTGACCACTATTCTCCAAAAGTGTCAACTACATGAATTACAAAGAAGGGCAGATCTGAAGGGACTAATGAGACATGGCAATTTAATGTAATGTGGGATCTGAATTAGATTCTGGAATGGAAAAAGTCATTAGTTAAAAAGTTAGAACTGAATCATGTCTGTACTTTTGTTAATAGTTTATTACCAACCAATGTCAACATCTTGGTTTTAAGAATTGCCTAATGGTTAAGTTTGTTAATAGGAGGGAAACTGGATGAAAGGTATGTAAAACTCTCATACACTATCTTTTGCAACTTTCCTGTAAGTTAAATTTTTTAATAAAAAGTTTTAAAGTAGTCTACATCTAAAAGTACCTTTTCTTCAATTCCACATATTATAAAATTATTTTGGACAAAATTCATTTAAATGATAAAACTTCATGTCTTCGTGGAACTGCTATATTAGTTGCATTTGTTGTAACAAACTATAATTTGGCATGTTCATGCGGGTTATTTAAAAAACTACATTTATTCTTAAGGAATACCAACTTAATTACTGTAACAATCAAAAGGTGTACCCTAATCTAATATTGTATTTGGTTCTTAATTAAGACAGAATGACATAAATGTGAAAACCTTTTGAAGTATGAAGCATTTAACGAGGCCATATATTAAAATTTAAATTATGATGATGAATATTTTGTGTCAAATTTAGCCTCATGGGTGGAATATTTCTCAAAAACAGACTTTCATCTTAAGCATTTTAAAGTCTGTTTTGTTTTTAGTCTTATGAATCCGACTGCATTAAAAAGCGGCTGAGTTCTCTCCACCCCAGAAATCTAAGACTGACTTTTCCTCATGTTAAGTATTATTGCAGTAATTTGTCTTCTTGAGTGTATTATCTATACTGGTTGCCCAAATATTTAAAATGTCCATTGAGAATCCAAAAAAGAATATATCTAACATAAGTCTGTCTAGATATTACCATATGTATTTCCAATGAAGTATTTTAGCTGGATTTATGAGATATAAAACTAGACAAAATAGAGGAACATTTAACTTCATTTTTCCTATAGTGTCAACTAATTGATAGCATGTCATAATAATTTTTCAGGGTCACCTTTGTTGGGGCATTTTAAAAGTCCAAGTGGAGTCTTCAGTCCTCTCATTTATTATTTTTATTGCTAAGGTTGGCAGAGGACTTAGATGAGAGTGCATTTTATGGTTAGAAGGGAAACAAATTTTTAAAAAAGCTTTTTTAAATTAAAAGATTTGCTTTGCTAAAAAAGAGAGACAGAATGATCACAATCACAGTAGAAAGCAGACCTGGGGATAATTACATGAGGCCTGTGCTTTATGGAAATGGAGTTCAAATTGAAGGTTAAATCCACTGAATTGACTCAATAAAGAAAATTGGTGTTGTACTAGTGTTGGTGAAGAGTTAACAGAACCCACCCCAAATTCCACACATTCTCAGAAGCCCTTGAAATTTTTGCCTATTGTATCAGCAAAAGTGAGTTAGATCTGAACTCTCTGCTGGGCACTGTGCTAGTAATTTTATGTAAATTATTTACAAACATGATTGCATTAACGCTCACAAAATCTTTATAAGGCAACTTATATTATCTCCTTTTGATAAATGAGTAAACGCAAAGAGATTAGGTTACTTGCCAATGTCATAATCCCAAAGCGTACTCCAACGTTCTATAGTATTATGTAATACTGCCTACAGTACTTATTCGTATTTCTTCTAAGAAATAATTCATAACATTTTATTTTTGGTCCACACCAGATCAGATGATACCCAGACCTTTGTTATGCTGAGGTCCTGATTATTACTTCTGTTCAGATCTCTGAGGGCCATTTGGAGTTCCTTTGGAATTTATCGCATACTCATAACGGTATCCTTCTTCTCGGCTGATTATTCTTTCCCAAGCTGCAGAAGTGAGTGCCAAGTCCAACTGTATACTCCTCTCAAACACTAAGATTGCTCTAGGAGAATAGACCACATATCAAATGACCAAACTTCAGACATAAACTACAAACAATGCAAGATTAAAGGCAGGATGGTGTGAAGGTTAAGAGACTAGGTTTAAAAGTCAGACTGCCTTGGGCAACCCCTTTGAGTCCCTTCCCACTGTGGGCATTTTTCTGTCCTCTCAGTAAATCCTGCTTTCTAAAAAAAAAAAATCAGACCACTTAGGTTTTTATCCTAGTTCAGACTCTTATTAGATGCATGACCTTCAGACAAATTCTTTAACCTCTTTGAACTTCATTTTCCTGATCTGTAAAGTGGGACAAAGATAGTACTTATCTCATAAGGCTGTTTGAAGTTTAAATGAGTTTGAAATGAAGAAACTTCAAAACACTTAGAAATTGGTAAAAATCTGGTAAGTAGTAAGTACTCAATAAAAGTTAAATCTACTATTATTAGTAAAAAATACTGGAGTTTTGTAGTCTTGACAATTGCAGTAGACACTAATCTCCCTCCGTTATCATGTATTTCCTTCTGGGAACACATTTATTTTGTCTTGGCAGCCAGATTTAGGTTCACATATGTGGAGACAAACATTTACACAAACCTAAGATTGTTCTTCCTGACCCTGGCAGACATATAATTGCTGTATCCACTTTTGTCCCCAAACCCACTCCAAACCAGAACACCACAGGGACATTACTAGGGAAGACGTAGTTAAGTCAAATGAATGGCACAGAAAATATATTGTGTAAAAATTTAGAATAAGGATTGTTGTGAAGGCCAGTTTCACAGAGGAATGAAATGTAGACTGGAATTAGGAATTCATTTGGATTTTAATAAATGAGCATTAGTGAGACTGTGTCAGTTGGTAGACAGGTCACTGTGTACAGTTATGCAGCGTGACTGCTGCACCTTTCTCCCATCAGAAGGAATAAGTAGAGTCTGAAATTCAGTCTGTGTTTGGAGCTCCAAGTCACGTGCATTTGCACAGGCAAGGTTCCCTCCCAAAAGAGCTGTCTTTTCCCTGTCACCAAGCACACTGAGCTTGCCAAGCCTTTTACCTGGACAGTGACCATCCAGGGAAGTTTTCTTTTTCTGATTTCCACAATGGCACCCAGTAACTAAAGGACCCTAAAAATTATTCAAATAGGCACAATTCCATGAAGCACTATTCAGATTATTATTATATACAAGAGCAAACCAAGATTGCCTCAGGCAATCTGGGACATTTGTGACTTCACCTATAAGATGCAAGGCATGCTGGTAGAACTAGGGTTATTGCCTTCCTTTAGCCTGTGGAAACTATAATCTGTGTTAGTCATTGTAGTAGAGGGCTTAACTTACTCCTGTTGAGGGATTTTTTTTTCCCTGTGCTGACATTATGCTAATGACATAAAGCTGTCATCACAATTGGGCCTCTTTTTCTGCGATTAGCTATAAGCCATACATATTTCTGTCTAGTATCCATTATTTTAATCCATCTGCTGTACAACCAAAATGTTTATCTTCCTAAAATTGCTTTCGTCATAATTTTCCTGCCTCTCACTTCTTCAGTAACTGGCCAAAGTGAACTATAGAAGGAAAATAGAATTAGTATGAATGAAGAAAGATGTACAGTAGAGTTCAATGTCCTTCTCTAATGTCTGATATTTTACATTTTGGAATCTTTCTCAGATGGTAATTATTTTGTTTCTACACATATACATTTTTTTAAAATCTGATTTTCTGGATTTACATTTTTCTAGGTATTATGTTATCTATTTCCTTTACAGTAGGAAACTTAGTGTTTGCTTATTTTTTAATTGTATTTGTCATTTTAATTTCATACTTTGAACTTTACTGTTGTCTGCATTAAAGATACCTAAAAGCCATTAACTTGGTAAACATGATTGAATGGAATTAGAGTATTTCAATATATAGCCAAATCAAAACAAATATAAACAAGAAGATGCATTGGATTTTTTCATAATTTGTGATGATGTTCTTTTCATAATTTTTACATTTACTTTAGAAATAAAATAACACGAACAAGAGTGGTTTTATAAGGCAATGTACTTTAACTATGGTACCTTTTATACTCTCTTCTAATTCTTTAGGCTCGAGACCGATTTGTCAAGGTTATCAAACAAATTATCCTGCATTGAATAAGAACTGGAACAGATTCTAGCTAAAGGCTTTGTCATGTCCAAAGGTCTATGATTCTATATAATCTATAAAATCAATAGTAGACATCATATATTTAACACTGACTACATACTGGAAACTGTTCCTGAGTTCTAACACACCTTACATCTTATTCTTTGAAGTAACCTCACGAATTACTCCCATTTTACAAATGTGATAAAACTTGGAAAGATTTAAGAACTTGTTCATTAATGGTATTTGAATCTGGAGTATTCTAACTTTCATAAAATCAAATAAGCCCAATTATCTCTTTTAATAAATCTTATTGGTTTTATATTTTATGTATTTTTTAAAAATCAAGATTTTACAAATTTTAAACTGGAAACTTCCTCTTATGACTACTAAAAGGAAACTGTTTTTGGTGAGAAATAGGTCATCTAGTGCTACATGTATTATGATTTTTACCTAAATTATTATGACAATATAAAATATTTTAAAAGCTATCCATTCTTGATAATATACTGTGTTGTAATCCATTTGCTTAGTCATTAAATGAAATTTCTCCCTTAAAAAATGTGGCAACATAAAATCTAAAAAACTAGCCATAAAAAGTATCTGTGGTTATACATACATGCTATTAATGGAAGATCTGGAATACTGCCCACACCATCATCTTTTCTAGGTCTAAAGAAAAAAAAACCAAACACTTATCTCATAGATCTCTTTTGTCATAAACTCCAATAAATACCACATTGCTACAACATATTCTTCTTCTTCATGCTTATCGGCTTCTTGATTGAAACATCAGACTAATCGTGTATTTAATTTACTTCTAGAGCATAAGTCTGTTTCTAACCAGAATGCCCAAGGACTTTCTAAAAACAGAATAGCAGTCCTCTGACTTTTACGATTCCTAATTTTTCTACCTAAGCTAGAATTGTTGAATATCTTTACATATAGTTAGCAGAGAGCCATTACGTTAAATTTCATGAGAGAAGTTAGCAGAGAGCCATTAAGTTAAATTTCATGAAAGAGGTTGACTCCCCTATCTAAGTCTTACTTTTGAATTGCTTCTGTTTTTCTACTGCCTTGAAAGAAAAGCAA
Organism: Tarsius wallacei; assembly: GCA_963574415.1. Classification (NCBI taxonomy): domain Eukaryota; kingdom Metazoa; phylum Chordata; class Mammalia; order Primates; family Tarsiidae; genus Tarsius; species Tarsius wallacei. Next base: position 18,742 of record CAUYQG010088105.1, on the reverse strand, counting down.
TCAACACTGGGACTACCTATTTTTACCAGCAAAAAAAACAGTTTTCAGAGGAAACAGAAAACAAAATCAGTATGTTTGGATCATAGAGAAAAGACTAGGTGCATGAGATAAGCCTAGTATTCAATATGACAAGGCATGTTAGAAAAAATGATAGTGGAAGAGGCAAGTGCCTAAGGAGATGTTATCCATTACTGCATTCAATGATATATTAAAAATATTTATTTAAGACCTGCCATGTGCCTGGACTTATACTAGGAATATCGCAGCAAGTAAAACTAGATGTAGTTCCTGCTCTCTTGGAGCTCATAGTCTATTGGAGTAAACACATTATTTCAAAAAACTTACTTGGTTAAAGTGCAGGGCTAGGCTAGAGGGGACAAGAATGAATGTCTGGAGTTAAGCTAGAAAGTTGCACAACAGTCCAGGTGTTTCTCTGACTACATGAAAAGTAGAGGTGGGAAGACATTGGCATTGAGAGTGAAGGTTAGGTTCTTCCAAAGGGTGTAGGCTCCAGGGACTTCAGAAGAGCACAGAAACCAAAGACAAAGTCAAGTCTTGTCCACTCTTCCCTTAAGCATTCTCCCAAGTAAAAAGAAAGTCCAAAGGTATTTTTGGAGTCTGGTTCTATAGGCAGAAATGATGAAGCTCTACCTAGTTTCTTAGGAAATACAGGAGATCTTGAGATTATTACATCCATGTAAAGCTCAAATCTTTTTGTTTTAGCACCAACTGATACAGTCATCCATTTGCCAGCCTTCACTATCCCTGCTTCAGGGCAGCTTTCCTGAGGTATAGCTTGTCTTAGTGAGACTTGGAATTGGTATTATTCTTCAGTGATAAGCACCAAAGGAAAAAACACAACAGAATAAGGCATTCGTTCAGTTTTGAGTAGAAGATAAACATTACAAGTTGACAGAAGTTGCTAAATTTGGGGGGCAAGACTATTTAGCAAGTCTCCCAAACTAATTAAGTTGCTCAAAATCACTTTTTATTTTTATTTGTGAAAAAAAAAAAACCCTTAAGCAGTTCCTAAGAATAAAAATGTATCTGAGCAAATATAAGCTTATCCTTCAGTACTTAGAGTTTTTGAGTTTTGGAAATGGGCACAATAATCTATTGTGATTTCCTCCTACTAGTTACCAAATTGAAGATAAAATTAGCATATTTCAATAAGATAATCTAACCTGATTTAATAATTAACATAAATAAGGGTTTGCTTTATGCAGTGTTGTCTGTTGGTTTTGCACTGAGATTTTTTTTTACAAAAATTAGAAACCTAACACTAACACTAAATTTTCAATGTTGCTGCTGTCATCTATGTTGCTTGCATAGTTATAAAGTAAAGAAAATGGTAGTAGCATACAAGTTATATTTAGTTTAAAAGATTTAATATCATGATAAGAAAGATTTCATAGTTCCTTTTGCAAAAGTTGTCATTTATACACAGTGGAATCACATATAATCATACATACATATATCAAGCTAAAAATAATTTTATTGACTGGGCTCGGTGGCTCAGCCTGTATTCCCAGCACTTTGGTAGGCTGAGGCAATTGGATTGCCTGAGTTCGTGGGTTTGAGACCAGCCCAGGCAACTTGGCAAGATCTCGTCTCTGCAATAAATAAATAAATAAATAAATTAGCTGGATGTGGTAGCATGCTACTGTAGTTCCACCTATTTGGAAGGCTGAGGCGGAAGGATTGCTGGAGCCCAGGTTGATGCTAGGGTGGCCACGAGCATGCCACTGCACTCCAGCCTGGGTGATGAAGTGAGACTCCAAATAAATAAATAAATAAATAAATAAATAAATAAAAAATAATAATTTATTGTTATAATTTAAGTCACACAAAAATGTATACCAGTAAACTTTGTTTTGTAGCTGTACTAACCACCAGAATTGTGGTGCAGAATATTATGATTTGCAACACAACTAGAAAAGGTCAAAATGCATTTTAGACAAAATTAATTATTATAATCGGTATTTTTTATATTAGCATAGCACTTCATGAAAGTACAAATTTAAGAGTACTCACTTCTAGACTACATTTCTGGTATCTCTCTGTGTGTCAAAATTTTCTCTTATAAGGACACCAGTCAGATTTCACTAGGATTCACCCTAATTACCTCATTTTAACTCTATCACCTATTCAAAGGCTGTATCTTCAGCTACAGTCATATTCCGAGGTACTTGGGGTTAGGGCTTCACCATATGAATTGAGGATGACAGAGAGATACATACTTCAGCCCATAATAGCCTCTAAGTAATTGGAGGGTTCTTGTGAGGAGAGTTCTTGTGTGGTACTTCTTGTGTTTACTGTCGCTGAAGTCAAAACAAGACAAGTTGGATTTAAAAGACTTCAGGCAAAAATTTTAGATGAAGTGTTAATTGGACCAAAGTTGTATGGTCCAATTAGTTCAGTCCTCTTCTTGGATATGACACAACCTAACTAGAGATAAACTGTGTTATAAGAAAGACAGAGAGGAACATGTGTGTGGAACAATTCCAATTGTACTTACTAATGGAACATCGGCTCAAATGTGGTAGGACATCTTTGTAGTTTTCTCTCCATTCTGTTCAGCATTTGGAGATCCACTATTACAGGTAGCTTCCATTTAAGGGGAAATACTGAGGGCAGTAGAAATAAAAAGTTCAGAGTTTTATTCTGAGACATGCAATGAACTATTTCTTCTCTGTACCTACCACATCCTTTAGAATGCCTGGGTCTTAATTGACGATCTCTACCCAGGCTGAAAGTTACACTGAGCACCCTACAGGTTTTTAAGTCAAGCCTTGCTGGATGTGACTGAATAGGAACTCTCATGAGAATGTCTCTTGAACCAAAAATAGCTCCCAAAGTACAGTTCCCACGATCACAGATGTTTGAGCAATCCAAGAAAAGGCTTTCTTTGATATGTTTTGGACAAAAGGGGTTTGCAAAGAGCAGCCATTGATTTGAAGTTCTTAGATTCCCTCTTAAAATTTTTTTCCTCTTATCTCTTCAGTGCTAAAAATTTACAAGGAAAAGGAGACAAACTTGTTTTTTTTTTCTTTTTACTGGCATAGTAATGCCTTCTCCAACCTCTTAACTGCTCTTTATGAAACCGAAATCTCCTAAAATCTAACCTATGTCTGCCTTTCTTTACTTAAAATGGCTGTCAGAGCATGACAAGCTTCAGTGGATGGGTAGAAAAGATTCAGAGAAATGTCTGAGTGGTGAGAGGTGTGTGTGTCTATATAGCAGAGAGAAAAAAGAAGACAAGTTTGCAACATGAAACATATCAGAAAAATGTAATGGCTTAATTATAAAGGTCTTCACAGATGCCAACTGAAAGTCTTCATAAAATTGTCAATGTATCATAAGTTAGTGTTACTAAAAACAGAGAGAAAAAAAAAAAGGAACATGCCAAGCCAAAGATTTCACTGACTTTTAAAGATATTTGCCAAGTTAGAAACATTTATAGTATTTTTTTTAATGGCTCTAAAATTAATTCCTTCATGAAAACCCAAATATACCATGCCTTAACAAGATGTCCTAATGCTTGTCTTTACAATACCATCTGAAACCTAAGACCATGGGTCGTTAGCATTGGGGGTTTAGAAGCCATGCAGTCCCTCAACCTCATTTTACAGATAATGAACTGTGTAGTATCTGCTTCTGTTTATGGTTTCTGTCGACCTTCTTACCCAGAAGCATTATAGCGGGGGAAATAGAGTTTAAGGCATTCTAGTTGAAGTGGATCTCTCTGAAGCATTAATATACAGATTAAAATGCAGTTTTGAGACCTCACTGATATCTAAAGCATTCTTATTCCAGGAGTAGCTTTGTCACCATACTGCTGGCACAGAACAGATGGTGGTACCCTGAATTTCGTTTTCCCTTGGGTCAGGTGCTATTGCCATTTTCTTTTTGTGTGGCTTCCTCCAGTTAATGACCTCCTTTCAGTTGTTCCCATTGGCTTACAGGTAGCCATGCATAAATCTCTGAGAATGAAGTTGACATTGCTGGGAGAAAATGTAATGATTTTGATAAAGTGCCTACAGGGTTTCAGGGCATCACTTATAATAAGGCTAGCTCCCTGGCCTTTACTCATCCTGGAGAAGAAAAATAGATTTATTTTTCACTTTTATTCACATTCACCTCTACTCCCTTCCTATGATAAGATGTGTGAAAAACATTTTCTGTGATCTATACTTTCCCAGGTATGTTATGTAAGGCACATTATATCAAAGAATAAACAATGACACAACCACAATATAATGACTAATATTGACTGAGTGCCAGACACTGTGCTAAAAGATTGTAGCTATTATTTCTACACATATGTGGCTATTATTTCTTTAAACATTTATGTTTCAAATGAGAAAACTGGGGTTAAAATATGTTATGCTACTGATCCAGTGTTACCCAGATAGTCAATAGTGAAGCCAGGATTTGAACCCAGGAATTAGAGTCCATTATCTTAAACATCAAAGATTCCTTTTCCACAGTGAATCTGACCACATGGGAACTTACTTTCAACAAATAACTGCTGGCAGAAAAAAAATTAATTTGTATTGGGAGAAAGTTATTTTAAGAATTTAAGTTCAAATCCATAGAGTTTGATTTGTCTACAAGAGGGAGAAAATGGTTATTTTATTTAAGAGGTTTTACCTTTTATAAAATTGAAAGGGAGTAGCAATTATCCAACAGCTCTATCCCAGTCTGTCTTTTGCACTTTCAGAGCATTAAATCTTAAATAATTTGTGTGCAGAGAACAAACCCCATCTTTCTAATTGAAAAAAATCTTTCTGCATTCCAATTACAACTGGAAGAGAGAGATTGAAGTCCATTGAAAATGAGATTAGAATGTCATAGTAATCAAACTTATTTTTCTTCACTGGAGAATAAGGAACTTGCTCAGTACAATTTATAGGCCATATCAGACTCTATATGAAGAATTCACTTATCTCCTCTTCCATAGACCAATTTAAATATTAAGAAGAATAGATTAGAAGTCAAGAGTAGAATGAGGAGGCAGAAATTCCATTTGTGTCACATAATTTCCTGATTTTCAAAAATCAAACTGGGAAAAGACACCTATATATATATTTGTAAGTTCTTATTAAGCTTAAACGTTATGACATTAAGATTTAGAAAGTGCTCAAGATTCTCATATCTGGAAAAATGGCAAAATATCATTTGTAAGGTAATGTGGAACTGCTTCTTACATTTTATTTTTCTTATTCTCTTGATTTAATGATGTCTATCAGTCACTCTGCCTGTTTTTGTAGCTGTTAAACCATTCTTCTATCTTAAATGCTACACAGCTAGCACAAAAGACCTCTTTAGTATGCATGATAACAGAGTGTGACCTTTAATTTATCAGAGTAAGTTCCGTATTTTGTTATCTGCTTGTCCCTGATGCTTTTCAATTCTTGCTGCTGGTTTTTGATATGATACACTAGTCTTTTTGCAGTGGGAAACCAATAACATTTAAAGGCTTAAGGAGGAAAATGTAAATTGCTGTTCATTTCACACAGGCAATTGGGATCCAAAATTCACAAGGTTACCTTTATTTCTAACTAATCTGATGGAACAATATCCAAGCTTAAATTTTGTAATGTAAGTAGCTATTAGGGACAAGTCCATCTACACACCTTTGTGTAAAGGGACACTGTGTATTTTAATGTAGATCCGCAGAAGAGAGGAACATAAAGGCAGGAATTTCTTAAGCCAGTTAGACATGCACTAAGCTTCTAATTTCTTCCCCAAAGCACCATTGAACTCTGCAGTAGACAGCCTGTGGCCTTCCACACCCAACGTCACAGCAGTCTCACATGAAGATATTGTTTAACTGGATACAAAGACCTGCTGTTTCACATAAGGAGCTGGGATGCCATCCGAAGCATTAGTCACGAACAGAGCATGGCCCTGCTTGAGCTGTGCATGCTCTCTCCAGCTGTGAGTCTGACAGGCTCTTGAGTTGCACTACCCACTCTTGCTGTAGCATTACATTAAGATTCTGCATTTAATTGGAAGAAAATATGTGTGTGTTTTTAAGGAAGCAGTGGGAGCAAAACTGAAATGTCTATAAATATAGTATTAATAATATAAAATTAAAATTTGAAGAAAGATCGCCCATAATTCCTCCAATCCTAACACAAGTATTTTTATTTTTACACATTGCTTCCAAATTCTTGTCAATTTGCATTGTATTTTACATAGTAGATTTAACATTGTGTGTACTAATTTTTTTTATGTCTCATGGCATAAATTTTTAACAATTATTATTCATACTTATAATCATTTTTTGAAGCTAAATGTATTTTATTGGAGAATATGCTTATTTAAAAATTAGATCTAGAGGTTAATAGCTTTATGAAGTTTAAGAGAATAACCAATCATCAACCTTGTGGGAATTAGTAGCCACATTACAACATATTTTTATCTATTATTTCTTTTGTTGTTTGTTTTTAATATTTTATTTTAAAGACGTGGGGTACAATTCAGGGCTAGGTATACAAATGTTCATTATACAGGTACCCTTGTTGATGATGTATGTTCCCCCTCCCCTGGCAGTTTCCCTCAACTGCCAATCCCACCCTCCTCCCCCGGCAGTATCCCACTACTGCCAATCCCTTTCTTATAGCATTATGATAATTGTTCAAGGTACACTTATGAGTGAGAACATATGGTATTCTGTTCTTTATTTCTGTGATATATCACTGAGTATGATAGACTCTCAATCCATCCAAGTTGCTGTGAAGTCCGTATGTTTGGGCTTCTTTATGGCTGCATAATATTCCATTGTGTATATGTACCACATTTTTTTATCTAGTCCAGCTTCAATGGGCAGCATGGTTGGTTCCATGTTTTTGCTATTGTGAATAATTGTCTAGCTATTCATTCAGTGAAATTTGGATTATAATACAGGTAAAATGCTTGTCTTCCATCACACCTTCTTTGCCCTAATCTATTGTCCTCTCTGAGCTTCTGTGGCAATACTCACATTAGCTGTTTACCCATAGCAAGTTACCTATTATCTTGAATGTCACTCTAATCTTTTATTATTTAATGTTCCTTATTTTGCCCTTTGACTCTCCAAAGTGTAAGTTCTCCAACAATTGGATCCATCTAATGTATTGATGTGTGCCTTTCAGAATACAATACTTTCAGAGTACACAGTCAGTACTTATGTATTGATTTTATTGAGTCAGATTGCTTTCCTAACATCCAGCTAAGCTATACTAAAGAAACTAAGGCTTAACTATTGGAACTAGACAAGAAGAAAGGTGAAGTATTTTTGGAACATGAGACATGTCTTAGAAGGGTAAATTTCAGTGCACATTTTGTATTATTGACAAGCAGCATGAGAGCACTGGGTTCTTGGAGCTGTGTAAAGGGAAAAGCGGGATAAGAAATGGGCAAGAAGGAAAAGAGGAAATGTGAAGTTCAAGCAAAATTTACTGTAACATGTCACAAAGTTCTATCCCTCCTCTTAACAAGCCAGTGAAGTGCAGTGGTCTTTTGAGTCACAATTGAGACCCTCTCTCTATTTCCAAGTTGTTTGTGGAAAGGGTCAACATCACAAAAACAGTGAACTTGGTGGATTATTATACTTGGGGCTTTTCTTATAGGTTATGGATAAGGTAATACCTGGAACATTTTACATCTCAAGCCGCTATGCATGACAAAAGGCATCATTATAAAAGAAAAAATTAAAATACGACTCCTCGCTGGAATCTCAACTGTAACAGACATTTGATCACTTTACTTACCTCTCCTTCACTATCTTAATCTATAAGATGGAGATGGTAAAAAATATTCTCCAGATGAATCCTCGAGGATTTGGGGAAGGTTACTGATTTTGCATGCCCATGAGAGCAATCTCACCCCAAACTCTATAAGGCAGAACCTTTATAGACAAGACTATGACATTTTCCATTATACAGGAGAGTTCAGTCAGTATTAAAGGGAAAGTGTTGGGTCTTTATGATTAAAGCTGTTTTATGAGTCATTGCTTTAATAATTATTTCATAGAATTGATTTGGAGTCAGCTATATATGGGTTCAAATGGTTACTCTTTCTATTATGCATGATGCAACATATTTACATCATCTCTTTGAACCTCAGTTTTTCCATCTGTAAAATAAAATATACTTATGGTCTGAGATCAATATCAGGATTAAGTAAGATAACCTATGTAAGCAAGTAACACAATTCACAAAACATAAAGTCAACCAATACATTATTTTCCTATTTACTGGTGGTCCTGTGTTTACCTTCTTTGCCTAAGGACCACTTTCATACTGAAAAACTTAATTGCAGGCTGACTGGCTGGTCTAGTCCTGTTGTCCGAAAAGAAATGTCTTTTGATTCTGGTAGTGTATGTTCATCATTCAATGAGATCTTAACAGCACAGAAGAAAATACACATCTCTCAGTTCTTTATATCAGATATGAATCAGGCAAAGTCTAGAAGGCCCCTGCCCTCAATTTATAGTCTTACTATTCCCTGACTTTGTATATTGCAACTTTGTATCATGTTTGCTTTAGTCAAAACAAAAGTTGTTTTCCTTACAGGCCATTGATATATCTGTTGATGGACTTTGGAAGCATGTACTCCTTGGAGAGTCTACATTTTAATTCATTTTAAAGAAATCATCACTAAGATTTGTCTAGAAAAAGATAGTCTTGAAAATGATATATATTTCTGAAGGTTTATAGAGTCTAAGACTATGTTTCTCGTACAGAGTCGTTAGAGAATAGAAGCCCTTGCAGAAATTTCCCCCTGACCAAATCAATCATTGGCTCGCTAAGCAATTAGGGAGAAAAAAAATTCCAATTGACATTAATGTTTCTGCTACTATGTATGCCCCATAATAGAGCCACCCTTGTAGCGGAAATCTTCCACAAAGAGACAGGACACCAACGCTTCTTTGCCAGGAAGTAGTGTTTATTTGTGCCGGCACTGGCTCAACATATTCATATCCAAAGATTGAGCCCTGAGTGCATTGGGGGCACTGCCTTATATACCTTTTTAACTTCCCTTTACGTTGTAACCCCTTTGTCTTCTTTATAAGGTAACATATTGGCACCATAAAATTTGATTGGATTCTTCCACAGCTTGGGGCTACCATTAGTCTTGCATGTTGTGCATTGATTAGTCTTACATAATCATCTTATTTACATGTCCTATTTGCTGATTGGCTTACAGGATTACTATTCTGATTGGATTCCACCAGAAGTTAAAACATGTAACCCACCAAAGTAGAAAGCCCACGAAATAAGTAGCACAAAGAATCAGGAAGTAACTTATTTTCCCTTTTTCTGCTTTTTCAGAAGGGCCTCTGCCTCACCCTGAGGTTAAAAATTATTGACTTGTATTTAACAAATACCATGGTATTACAATGCAAAAATACCTGAGGTGAGTTCAGCTTTCACTTAGAAATACTTATCAAGCACTTACCATGTGCCCAGTATTGTGTTATGCACAAGGTATACAGCAGTGAACAAGATTTGCATGGCCCCTGCTCCCAAGGAACCTATAGTCTAGAATAAATTATGTGAATTTATTTGATCATGGTTATAGAGTATTGTAAGAACGCATAATGGGAGGATCCATTAAATAGAATAATTTGGTGGAGAGGCGAAGGACCAGGAAATGCTTTTTTAAGAAACGTATAAGCAGCTATTAAAAAAAAGTGTTAGCCACACTCGTGTGTGTGTGTGTGTGTGTGTGTATGTATGAGTATGTGTGTTGGATGTGGACAAGGTTGTTGAAGAGTACACAGGGATGCAAGAAATTTGCAATTAGAAGGAGAGGCGTATTAAAGTGGAATGGCTTACCTAAAGGAATTGAAAAAAGTACAAAGTAACTAGATAATCAGTAAGCGGTTCAAGATGAGAACTAGGTAGGAACAAAGTAAATATATATCTGTTACATCTTAATGGTATAGGAAATAAGGTAATATATAGGATAAATAATTTCATTAGAAAACTTATCTTTTTTTCAAAAATTTGTTCCTCAAAAGGTGTTGATGATGTTTAAAATCCACTTATTCGCCAGGCTCGGTGGCTCAGCCTGTAATCCCAGAGCTTTGGGAGGCTGAGGCAAGTGAATTGCCTGAGCCCGCGGGTTCGAGACCTGCCTGGGCAACTTAGCGAGACCTCATCTCTACAATAAATCAAAAATTGGTCAGGCGTGGTAGCGTGTGCCAGTAGTTCCAGCTACCTGGAAGGCTGAAGCGGAAGGATTGCTAGAGCCCAGCAGGTCAAGGCTGCAGTGGTCGGGAGCCGCCACTGCACTCCAGTCTGAGCGACAGAGTGAGACTTCAACTCAAAAAATAAAAATAAATAAAAATAAAATCCACTTATTTGAGACATTACCAGCTAAGTTAGGTATTGATATATTTGCCTGGTATGCATGACAACACTACATATAGCATTTAGTTGAAAATTATGTGATAATTCTGCTTTGAAAACCAAAGTAATTTTCTAAAACTATGTTAAACTTTTACTTTGCCTTCTGGGCCTAGGAATATCCAAATGTCACGTTCTCATTTAAAATAAAATAGTCTAAAAGCAGACTTGAAATCTTCTCTTGATATATATAGCTTTCAAAATTCTTTTGTGTTTCCTTTGTCAATGATAAGAACTCTGGAAATAAGAAACCTTCAAAAGAAGCAAGTCTTTTTTTGTGGTTATTGCCTTTACTTTCATATTACCCTGGACAAATGTTTGGTTCACAGTATTTTTTTTCCAAGGATATTAATATGTCATATCAAACACTGACACTTTTATTTCCAAGGAGAAATTACACAACAGGGATGGAGATCTAATATGGGAGGAGAAAAACTACACATGTAGTTTGTCTCTACTGACCAATAGTTATAAAATTATGATTAAATTTTCACTTCTATTTGTTCTCTTAGCCACAACACGGAATTTAACTTCAAGTCAAGGATTTGAGTTTTATTACACCTTGCTGCTTACCTTGATTCCTTGAAATTATCCTTGCTTCCTGGACGTCTACTGGTTCATATAGAATTAATAGTCTAAAGTGTGACCAAATATTGTTAGATGTTGTCTTAGTTCATTTAGGCTATTATAACAAAATACTATAACATGGGTGGCTTATAAACAAGAGAAATTTATTTCTCACAATTGGGGAGACTGGTAAGTATGAGATTTGATGTCTGGTGAGAGCTTTGTTTCTTGTTCATAGATGGCCATCTTCTCTTTGTTGTTCTCACATGGCAGAAGGAGGAAGGGCAGTTCTCTGGAACTTTTTTTTAAGGGCAGTAATCCCATTCATGAAAGCTTTGCACTCATGACCTATTCATTCTAAAGTCTCCACCTCCTAATACCATAACTTTGGGAATTAATTTTTAGTATATGAATTTGAGAGTGGAGGAATACAGATATTTAGTCTGTAAAAGTAGGAAAATGAAACTATCTAGAATTAATGACAATAGAGGGTTTAAGTTCCAAGTTTGAATGATCAGATTTTCCTTTTCATTCTTCACCCTTGGAAACATGTTTGAAGTATCTGTTACATTTAGTATCTTAAGCCTATGTGACTACTCCAATAAAAATTGCAAGTATCAGTTGGTTGAGATAGTATCAATATAGGGGGACTTTTGTTCCTGTCAAAATTAGTCAATTCTTTAGAAATTCCAAGAGTAATAAACCAACAGACTAAACTGCACAAAATGAACTAGAGGGGAAAAAAGAAATCAAAAGAAAAATCCCATCCTGCTTTTATTATGGGAAAAGTATGAGACTAAATTATTATCTTTTAACTATCCAATGAGAAGCTTTTATAAATCTAACATATGTACTCTGCTTTTATAAATCTAACCTATATGCTCAGCAGATGGCTATAGTTGAGGGTTATGCTTTTTTCAAAAATGGAATTTTTCTTGGATGCTTTTTATAACCCAAATGAATTGACCTTTTAGAACTGAACCTGTTCTCTGATTTAGAATAATTGACAGTAGACGTGTCTTCTTCCAGAGATTCAGCTTTGTTTTGATTTAAATTTTCAGATACGTTTCCCTTTGTTTTTAATCTCATCTATCATTTTGAGCCTGCTTCCATTGACCATTCACAAAAGCTTCTATATCTTGGCATGTTTGGTATTAGAACCCTTTCAAAGAAGAGAAAGGCCATCGGATATTATATTTGTCTTTGACCCTTTTCCAATCAAATGGGTTGTTTTATGTCCTTTATATTGTAGGATCTAGATGCATATTTAACTTTAGACGGGACTAAATATAATCAATAAAATCATACAAAGCTACTGGATGATATTTTACAAGTAAATATCACTATGAATTTGTAAAGAAATAAAATGAATCTTGTGAAACAGTTTAAAATACTATTCTTCAATTATCACTTTTAATATGTAACTTTTTAAATGAAAATAATGAGGTAAAGACAAAATGTAAGCCCAGTCCTGATGAACCTCAACATTCTGAGCTATTTTTTACCCAAGAGTAGAAGAATTTTGGAATCGTCTATTAAAAGACATTGGCACTGTACTTTATTTAGATGTCTTCATTTGGTTACCACTGTGCAAGTATTTGTGTATAATTTTGCCACAAAAAAAGTCATTTTTAAATTATAGTAGAAGAACAAATAATTTAGAGAATAAAATAGACATATCTTGAAGTAAGGGTCATCTGATACTCATTACTCCTAGAAAGAGTAAAATCTGTTCTTTGATTTCAAAATCAAGTCTTTCAGTTAAAAAACAAAAAACTCTTTGAACTAGCAGGCATCTGGCATTCAGGGGTAATGGGAGTATATGACTTCCTTCGTGTGGTTACTTTTCTTGTAAATTATCACATATTTTCACACTTGTCTTTACTGCCTACTCTATTTTCTAAATTTCTTTATTGTTATTGTTTATTGTTGTAGGTGACTTTTTTGTTAAACATTGGTCATGCAGTGTTTATGTCTTGCTTTAGGTGAGTCTTAGCAAGGATCTTCAAAAGCTACTGTTGACTTAAATCATACCATATCAACCATATTAATTATTCTATTAGTGCCAATCCGAGATATGGCGGCAAATTGTGTGTGTATATTCATATGTTTTATGTGCTCTTTTTCAAAGTCATTCAAATAGAAAGTTTTCATTTTTCTCTACCTGTTTTACTTAAGATTTTCCTCCCCAACATCTCCCTACCAATAATAACTCTGATTACCTATTGTATAGAATGAGGAAGTCATTATTAAACAAATAACAAATTTATTGATTGTATGTATGTATAAATCATTGACAGTCCATTAAAAATAAAATTATAATTGAAATATGTGGTGTTTTCTTTGGAAAGTACAAAGGGAAGCTTAGCCTCAAGTGGTCTATTCTCTGGACAGGAGTATTTGCTTTCCTTTTCTTTTGAATGTTGTTAGGCAATGGAGATGAGTTAATGGTGCCACGGAAGCTATCAGAACTAAAAACAAAATTTTCTTTACGACTTCATTCTACAGATATTTCATAGGAGGTTATGTGATAAGTATTATGCAAGCAAGCACTGAAGAAACAATAAACACTACACATAGTACTTGACCTCATGGAGATTCAGAATTTAAAGGAAAACTATTTACTAAATAGGCAATTACACATTCAATCTTTGTTTCTAAAGTGCGTGATTTGGGAGATACAAAAGCATATATTCAAGTGTCCTAACCTAGCTTGAAAACATCAGGGAACACTTCCTGAGGAAATAATATTTCTACCAAGAAAATTCTGTTAATGAACAGTAGTTGACTAAGGAAAAATGGGGATGAGATAGGAGCAAAGGAAAGTATTTCAAATAAAGGAAGCTACAAGTGCAAAGGCCCAGAGAGGAGAAAGAAGAGCTTTAGAAGAATTAAAAGAACTCTTAGGAGACTTAAAGAAGGAGAGCAAGACAGAGCCATATGAGAGCAGAGGGGAGGTAAGAAGGGAGTAGGTCACAGAAGTCATCATTAACTTCACTAAGGGTCTGAGATTTTATCCTAAAGGCAATGGGAAGGGTTGTACTAGACAAGTGGCATGATAAGATACTGGCTGGCATGTGGACAATGTGTGGGACTAATTGCAAGAGGACGCCAAAAGGTCTGTTAATAGACTGCAGTAGTAAGTGGACAAGAAAGATTTATGACCTAGATTTGGATATTGTCTGAGGGAATATGTGTTGTTCCTGATGATGGGAACTTTCTAGCATGAAAAACAGCATGCAGAAACATCTAATCATAACGTTGTCAGGAGAGTTATACCAGTGTGAATTGGTATGAATATTGGATGGCAAAGAAGTTCATAGAGGAAAAATATTTTATTTTTGCTTTTCAAATGATTCAAGTAAAACTTGCTTATTATATATAAACCTCAAACACATAATTCATCAATAATCACATTGCCCTAAGGTAACCAATATTAAATTTTTGAATATTTTCCCAAATATACATAGATGTGAACACAAAAAAGAGAGTAAAAATTGTGCACACTTTGACAAAATGAAGATAGGGCTGGAAATTTATGCTATTTGTTTCCTTTTACCAAAAAATCAGTTTAACAAAACTATATTCCCGCATCATAAAATATTATTTTCACAATGTTTTAATGATTACATAAATAGAGAAATATGTATGAATGTTTTCACTAAACTTTATATTTGGCTTGACTCTAATATTTATATTTTAAATTAAATATTAACATGTAAAATATTTTTAGTCATATAGACATTCAGATGAAAAATTGATAAGGTCTAAAAGATAGTTCTTTTCTATTTCTCCAAAAGTATGTGACCAATATTATGGTAGGTTTATTGTGGTAAGTATAAGGTATAAGACCAGAATAAGAAAGCACTTATAAATCATTCTAAAATTTAAAAAATATATCTATCTATTATATTCCCTAACGAAGTGCTTCAGTCTTTTTATATAGGTAGTACTCCCATTCAACGTTTCTTTCACCTCTGAGTCTTTATCTGAGCTATTCCCAAAATGTCTTAGCTCAGATTTCCATGTTAGTTAATTTTAATGGAATAGAAAAGCTCTTCTTGCAATATACACAATTGAGCACTGAGATGGCAGTTCAGATTCTTCCTAAGTGCTTTATAGATCAAGAAAACGCTCATCTATTTGCAAGCATTATTCAAGGTCAATTTAAATGGTGTTTCCAGCAGATAATTTTTTATTCAAAGAAAAAAAAACTTTCAATTTAGATCTATGAATTGGTGTCACTGTTTGTGGCTTGTATTTGTTTCTTCAGCTACCATGCCTTTAAAAAAAGACTTAACAAAATGTAGATATTTGAGTATATAAAAACATACATCTATTTTTTTCCCTAATGTTTCAACATGTTAAGCTTTAGATGAAACTCAAGAATACTCAAATAAAGTCACTTTTGTCAAAGCCTTTTCCTATAATACATATTTGAATTATGCAAGATGTATTCTCTCATGATGTCCAAGTGATTGACAAACCAATTTGTGTGGTATACGCAAGAACTATTTGGACTTTGTGGTTTTCTTAAATGAGGTGAACAAGGATTTCTGTTTTCTGACAAGGAAATAAAGTATGCTAGGCCTATTTTAGATGCTTTAGTGTGCCAAAGATGGTGTTAAGTTTGGTGTTCATAAATTACTAATCTGGAATAAGAGGTTGAATGTATTTTGAAAACTTAAACCTGTTTCACCTGAACATGTTTAACTAGTTAATAAGAAACATCAAAAAGACAAAACCCTGAGGTCAATGGTCATTTTTTGTAAAGCTATTATATGCTGTTTAAATTGGTTGTTTGGGTCTGTCTATAACATAAGTTTAATAACCTAGCTCAAATGCAGATTTCTAATTTTCAATTAACATAGGAATAATTTTGTTTGCTAAAATAAAATAAATGAATGAATGACAAGTCTGAAACATGAAATGTTCTAGGTAGAACTTTTTAAAATTCCAAATTTCAAAAAATCATGTGGCAACTGTATAGCTCAAGCTTTAAGTATTAACTTTTAACCTTTGACCTTACAGATTTTAACCAATGAAATGTCTCTTTAAACTTTAAAGGAAACAATGATAACGAGCGCCTGGCGATTGCTAGACAGCGAATTCCATATCGACTTGGTCGAGTAGTTGATGAATGGCTACTCGACAAAGGTAAAAAACATTGATTAAAACTTCAAATAAAAAAATAATTTGAACATAACCAAGTAGTACTTCATTGTAACACTAATAAACATAAAAAATAAATTTTCCGTAAAACTAAATTAAAAACAAATTTAAAACAGTAAAATGTAGATAGTAACATTTGCATACCTTGTATAATAATTTCTATACATTTTTAGACATACCAGCTGTTTAATAATCTTACCCAGTTAACTTAAGGTTAAAGGGACTGTTAAATATAATCCAATAACTCAATCTATGAAGGTACTCACAGCCAAGAATTAACCCAATATGATAAATCATTCATAGATTATATTACATGTTCCAGCCTCTAAATTATTAACTAAAACATATGTAGTTCTGATATATTTATCATGGTCCTGAAAAAAACAAAACAAAACTCTGTTTTTAAACTCTAGGAATCTTAAATAGTGGGCAATATGGATTGCCAATCAAAATGAAGTCCCTTTAACGTTTGCAACCTTCTAAGCATTTGGGAACAAGCCCTAATTAAAACTGAACTTAAAGTTGTGTGCATGCTTTTTATGAGCAGAGAGCTATCTGCTAAAACTGGATACTCAATTTGATGATAATGGTACTGTTGCTAAGGATTGCTGTTTGATGGAAATGTGCCATAATTTCTCCATCGGTTTGTGTGTCATTCCTGAAGCCGCTTTTTTACATCCGAAGCTCTTTTTTTCATTTTGTTTTGTTTTGAGAGACTTGCTGAAAGCCAATCAGAAAAATATTTTTGGAATTTTTTTGTCTCTGACATGCTCAGTGTAAACCATGTATTTCTTTTCAGTGTGATTGCCGGAAAAATTGAATAATTAAAATAACAATGGACGATTGCCTTCAAAAAATAAACATTACTAAAGAATAGTGTGTAGATACATGTGGACATTATGTGAATTATGAAATTTTTACCATGAAATTAAAAATTAGATTTCAGTTGCTCTATATTAGTTTCTGTCAGTGGTAATTTCAGAATGACAAATACTTGAAATGTTAGTTATTTCACATTTTTAAAAATTTAACAATTTTGACTTAAGAGACCAACAGTATAAGATATTGAGGTAAAAGAGAAAAGGTATCCACTAAAACTTGATTTGTAATATATATCTTTGATTGGTCTTTGAGCAAAAGCACTACATTTACAATAAGTTGAGAATTTACAAGTATTTGCCAATAATTATGCATTTCATGGACACCTCATTTATAAGCAATGAATTATGAGTCAAATGCCTCTCTTATAGTTTATTGCTCTCATTATTCACCCCATGAAAGATCTGTTTTATCATCCTTTGTAGATGTAGAGTTCACAATCAACATTTTTGCATGTATGTAATATTATTTTTACAGGGCGTCAGCTCACAATCTTCAATAGCCAAGCAACCATAATAATTGGCGGGAAAGAGCAGGGCCAGCCCTTCCAGGGCCAGCTCTCTGGGCTTTACTACAATGGCTTGAAAGTTCTGAATATGGCAGCCGAAAACGATGCCAACATCGCCATAGTGGGAAATGTGAGACTGGTTGGTGAAGTGCCTTCCTCTATGACAACTGAGTCGACAGCCACTGCCATGCAGTCAGAGATGTCCACATCAATTATGGAGACTACCACAACCCTGGCTACTAGCACAGCCAGAAGAGGAAAGCCCCCTACGAAAGAGCCCATTAGCCAGGTGAGCATGTGGGTTTCATTTCTTCATTTTGGACATATAATTATGAAAGTGGGCTTTTCCACCTATATGTCTTTTCTAAAATGAGATTATATCTGATCTCAGGAACTACAACTTCTTTGAGACTTGTTTGAATATGATATGTATATGCTGTTGATTAGAGTTTTGTGGACGTTTATGAAAGGCTTTGTTTTGGTTTTTTAGTGGCTACATGATAGTCTTGATTCAATAAATTTGGGCTAACCTAAGATGAAGGAATTTTCTGTTCATGACACAGTATTTTCACTTTTAAGTTAAATGAACAAGTAAACAAATGAAATATTTGAAAGATCTTCTTTGTTTAAGCTCAGCTCTACATTAAGATAAAGTACAAGCAAATTTAATCTTAAAAAAGATATTTCAATACTTCTGTTGTATTTTGAAGTCTTAAAATTTTGAATTGGTAAGCATGTAGTTTTCCTGGTGAATGACAAGTTGACTCTTTTACTAGTTATATTTTTTTTTAAATGAACTTAGTTGGCAACCCCCTTGGCTTTTCTGTCCCCTCAATAAATCCTGCTTTCTCACCTTCAAAAACAAAAAAAAAGAACTTAGTTTATCTGAGGACAGAGACCCAAAATATGGTATTTAAAAACTATATTGGGCCGGGCTCGGTGGCGCCTGTAATCCCGCGCCTTTGGGAGGCTGAGGTGAGTGGATTGCCTGAGCCCGCGGGTTCGAGACCCGCCTGGGCAGGCGAGACCTCATCTCTACAATATATCAAAAAATCAGCCGGGCATGGCAGCACGCGCCTGTAATTCCGGCTACTCGGAAGGCTGAGGCGGAAGGATCGCCGGAGCCCAGCAGGTCGAGGCTGCGGTGGCCGGGAGCGGCCACTGCACTCCAGTCTGGGTGACAGAGTGAGACTCCCAATTCAAAAAAAAACCT
>CAUYQG010088101.1:0-21949 GCA_963574415.1 Tarsius wallacei | reverse complement strand
CACTCTGTCGCCCAGACTGGAGTGCAGTGGCCGCTCCCGGCCACCACAGCCTCGACCTGCTGGGCTCCGGCGATCCTTCTGCCTCAGCCTTCCAAGTAGCCGGAACTACAGGCGCGCGCTACCATGCCCGGCTAATTTTATTTTTGATTTATCGTAGAGATGAGGTCTCGCCAAGTTGCCCAGGCGGGTTTCGAACGTGCAGGCTCAGGCAATCCACTCACCTCAGCCTCCCAAAGCGCGGGATTACAGGCTGAGCCACCGAGCCCGGCTGAATCTGCTTTTTTAAACTAACACAATCTAAGGATGCATCAATAAAAGTTTCCAGATCAGGAAAAAAAGTTTCCTATGTGGTTCGGAATGTATCACTTTAATTTTATTCACTCTGTTATTTATAAAAATAACTCCATTAAGACAGAGACTTTGATCATTTTATTTTATTTTTAATTAATGTGGTATGCAACACCTGTAAGAGGACTTGGCATACAGTAATTCAATAAGTATTTATTCAATGAATGAATGTACATAAGGATCTAGCTTCAAATTAAGAGATGGATGAAAGAATTTTTCTAGTAAAAGCAAAATAATCTAATTACCTTTTTGCAAATCTGTTTCATTGTGACTTCCTCCAAGTTAGCACTGGCCAATAATTTCTTTACTGTTTCTTTTAACTCTTCATCTGTAGGAGGTTTCTTCAATTTTTTAATTAAAGGTTCATCATCTGAACTATCCTCAGACTCACTTTCTAAAAGTAAGATATTTTATAAAATGTGAATAAAATTTTTCTTACATAGTAAATTAATATTTAAGACAGGTTGGGAAGAAGCTTTTAGCATATTCTCAAAGGAGTATGAGATACAAAAAAAGTATAAATCACTGTTTTACGGGTTACCTATAAAAAATGCATTGAAAAAATGTGAGCTATAAAAAACTGGTATAAAGGTTGAATATCCCTAATCTGAAAATCCAAAATTTGAAATGCTCCAAAATTTAAACTTTTTTGAAGCACCAACATAACACCACAAGTGGATAATTCCACACTTGACCTCATGGACAGGTTGCAGTCAAAACTGTTTCATGCACAAAATTTAAATATTGTATAAAATTATCTTCAGGCTATGTGTGTAAGATTATATGAAACACAAATTTTGTGTTTAGACTTTGGTCTCCTCATTAAGGTATCTCATTTTGCATAAGTAACTCTTCTAAAATCCGAAACATTTCCAGTCCCAAGCATTTAGGATAAAGGATATTCAACCTGTACTAATTTTCCCCCAGTGTTCTTTGCAGTTGACCTGCTTCCCCCACACACATAAATATTATGTACAGCATATATACAGTATCTTCAGAGTTGCTGATTAATGTCATTTCTAACATACCTTTTTTGGAACTGTTCTGATTCTTCTTGGTGGTGCTGCTATCTGCCTTTTTAACATTAGCACTTTTTACAGACTTTTTACTTTTAGAAGTAACTTTCTGTTTAGGTTTTTCTCTTTTAGATGTCTTTTTTGGTGGCTGTTAGAAAGAAAAGCAAAGTACACATTGAGATTCACCACGATCCCTCTACTTCCCCCACACCCCCTCAACGATAGAGAAAATTAACATATTTAATGTCAATTAAAAATTACTAATTATCAATTTTTGAGATGACTAATATAGTTAACTAGCAATTCTATCCCAATACAAGTCTAAGTATAACAAATCAACAATCAATCATAAACACAAAAGATAGATGCCCACATTTATTCTGTACTATGAAAAGAAAACTACATCTTTATTACCCTACTTAATCCCGAAAAAAATATAGATATTATTATCTTCTCTTATTTACTTTCTGTCTCTTCCAAACAAATCTAAGTTCCATGAGGACAGGGTTTTTTCCCACTGTTATGTTCACAGACATATCCCTAATTCCTTAAAGAGTTCCTGGTACACAGTAGGTGCTCAATAAATACTTATGACTACATGAGGAAACTAAGGCTCAATGAGGTTATCTTGTCCACAGTCACATAAGAGGCAAGATTCAAACACAGATTTGATTCAGGAGCTTGAATTCTTAAACACTAACTCATAGGTGGTTAAACTAAAACAAAACATATACATATAGGTTAAAATGACAGAATTACAGTTCATAGTTACTTGCTCTTATGCAGGGTCTATGAAATTAGAAAGCATTAATTCTTCATTTGATTAACATTATCAAAGGCACAGCACATTATTAAAGCACCCAAAGACAATTTAAATTCTCACTGTCACACACAAAAGCTACTGCAAGCAACTTCACAGAATGCCTCTCCAAATGTTTTCCTCTCTTGATTTCTGAGTTTTATCATTATAATTCTCCCCCCCCATATATATTTTGAGTCAGGGTTTCAATGTTGTCCAGGATGGAGTTGAGTAGCACAGTTATGGCATGCTGCAGTCTCAACCTCCTGGGTACAGGTAACCCTCCTCAGTCTCCCAAGTAGCTGGGACTATAGGTGCGTGTGACACCATGCCTGGCTAATAATTTTTTGATTTTTTCTTTCTTACAGACAAGGTCTCACTATGTTGCCCAGGCAGGTCTCAAAACTCCTAGGTTAAAGTAATCCCTGTGCCTTGGCATCCCAAAGTGCTGGGATTACATGCATGAGTTGCTGTGCCCAGCACATTCTTTTTTTTAAAAAAAGGACAGAAACACTGTGTTGAACCTGTCCTTCAGGTTAAAGTGTATAGACCAATCTGTTCCAAAAGTTAAGTGAGCTCAGGCTATTTCTTCTCAGTATATTTTATTGGACTTCAGTGTCTGTTTTTTTTTTAGAGATGGGGTCTCACTATATTGTCCAAATGAACAAGAACTCCTGGGCTCAAGCAATTCTCCCACCTCAGACTCCCAAACAGCTGACACTACAGGTGCACACCATCACACCAGGCTGGAGTTTAGTGTTTGTCTTTCTTTTTGCTACAATATCATCACAGTATCCATCTATATTTATAAGCCCATTTTCACCCTGTACATGCTCAATAATAAAATCTGGCTGGGAACTAGCTAACTTATGTTATTAAAATGCTACTAAAAATGCATTTTTAAGAGGTGTTAAGGGGCTGACATGTTTCTAAAAGTAAGTCCGTAAGTACATTTTTACTTATTTCGTAATTCTGAGATGTTCCAGATGTTCATTGGCTTATCAGTTTTCCATGACAAAATAAAATGTTTTAAGTTTATTAAGTGACCCCCTAGTTCACATGAACTACATTAGGCTCTGAAAAGGAATACTAAAAATTCATGTTCTTAATGTACTTAATACAGTGTTAATATACTTAATACACAGAATAAAATAATCACTATTATATATGATTTTTTGGTCAAAAGCTAATCAAATCTGAACTTGTAGGTACAAGAAAGTATAAGTTATCACTCAAAGGACTGGGAAGGGTGACCAAGAGAAACAAACATTATAAATATTATTACTTGAGCCCCATTCTAATTAGATACTTAAAATTAGACAGTTAAAATACTTCCAGAGTCTTTTAAGGCCTGCCATTTAAATTTTAAAAGGCACACCAAAAAATGGCATCATTTCAAATCCTGCAAATTTGGAGCAGTAATAGAATGACAAAGCATAAAGAGTTACAGTTATCAGCTAGGTGCAGTGGCTCACGCCTGTAATCCCAGCACTTTGCGAGCTAGAGGTGAGGATTGCCTGAGCTCAGGGATTCGAGACCAGTCTGAGCAACATGGCGAGACCTCATCTCTACAATAGACATAAAAATTAGTCGGATGTGGTGGCTCATGTCTGTGGTTCCAGTTACTTGGAAAGCTGAGGTGGAAGGACAAGCATCATAAAAGATATTACACAACAGCATAAAGACAGCTCAATAGTAGGTTCTTGAGGCAAACTGTCTGATTTCAAAAAAAAAAAGGCAGGGCAAATACACAGAATGCAAACTATAAAAACAGCAAGATAAAATTAATATTCGATTACCAATACATTCTTATGTTATTAATATAAAGATGCCTATAATGTTATTTATACAGAATTTTACTTATCTTTAGTAACCCAGTTGTCAATTTTTTTGTGACAAACTTTTTTTTCTATTATAGGACTCTGTAAAATATCTTTTGTAGACTGATTAGTGCTGACTTGGGAAACAGTGAAAGTTGCACAATGAAATGAAACAACTCATAGCTAGGGTTATCTTGGGCAGAGAGGTAAGATAACTGACAAACTTGCATCTTATGCTTTTAGTCTTGAAGGTGTTAATAACTAACTCAGCTGCCCTGAAGGTAAGTTATAAGGTACAGGAGGAATAGGTAACTTTGGAAAATGAGGACATCTCAAAGGACGTACCTTGGTTTTGGGTAATAGAAAGAGACACTGGGAGAGCTGAGAAGGCAAGCTAAACCATGCCCGCTTTAATTTTATGTGAACTTTCAAATCTTTATTACTTTCATTTCTCTTCTATACTTTGGGAAACCCCACTCATGATTCTAAACCCAGCTTAACAATTACCTCCTCTAAATCTTTTACACCACCACCAATTTGATTAATCCATACCCCAATTTATCTATACTTTGTGGCAGGTATTTGTGAAGTGGTGAATAAGAACAAAGGTATAATAGCCAAACTTTCTGGTTCAAATCCTGACTCTGCCATTTACTTTGCATTTTTAGTCATATCACCCTTCCCCATGCCTGTTTCGTCTGTTAAAATGTAGTTAATTAATACTACCATGTTGCTGACCTTAACACTTTTCCCCTCATTTTCATCTGACATTGGGGTACATTTTATGATTCACATAAAAAAAAATGCCTTACATGCATTGTAGGTTCTATGAGCAATGGCCGTACCCACAGAGCTGTTGTGAAGATGAGTAAATACATATAAGGCAGCAAAGAAAACAGACATTTACTAGATGTTTATTAAACAGTAGTTATTTACATCTGTTTCCCCATTACACTGTAAGGGTTGATCTGACAATCTTCATGAGAACACACACTGACTACCTTTAGCTCTATCCATCCCCAGCAACCAGCAGTGTCTGGCTTACTGTACCTTGAGATTCTGATTCAAGGAAGAAAAAAAAAATAGTCTTTGTCTTATTTATTTATTGCTTGGTCTCCAGAACAGAGCTTAAAACTAGCTATGAAATTATTTGGAAAATTAAGGTGGGAAAAGATACCTGGGAATTAAATAACTTTTAAAGATCTCTTCAAACCCTGAGGTTCAATTTTATTAAAATAGCCCTGCTTGCTAAGACAAAAACCATTTTCTGTATTTCTTGACATTTAGTATCACTGTCTTCTGGTACAACTTACCTATACAGATTGTACATTTAAGAGGGGGTTGAAAAAGGAGTGTTAGATGAAATCATCAAGGGGGAAGGCTGGGCACCTATATATTTTCTTGAAGCCCCACTGCTGACTCATCTAGCTATACCATATAAAATGAAAAGTACATTTACAGCCTAGATCTGTCCCCAATATTTTCTGTAAAGTGCCAGATAGTAAATATTCTTGGCTTTGCTGGCTACATATAATCTTTGTTGCATATTCTTCACGTTTTGTTTTCTTAACACTCATTTAAAAAAAGGGAAAACCATTCTCAGCTTGTGGGCTATAAAAAACAGGCCACAGGCTGGATTTGGCGTATAGGCCATAGCCTGCTGATTCCTAGGCTAGATTATAAATTATTGGAGATATAGATAGAAAAGACAGATAAAGCAAAAAATTGGATAATTCCTCAAGTTACAAAGTTTATGTTCACAGCTTTTAGTTTTAAGTTTTGATAAGCAGCAGTGGCTTTATGCTCACTAACTTTTCTAAAGCTATTGCTTAAAATTAAAATCTCTCCCTTGAAGATACAGGAACAAGAAGCTTTAAAAAGAGTAATATGATAGTCCTCCCTTATCTAGTTTTTCTTTCCATGCATGGTTTCAGTTACCCATGGTCAACTGCAGTATGAAAATATTAAATGGAAAATTCCAGTAATAAATAGTAAGTTTTAAACTGCATGCTGTTCTGAGTTGCATGATGAGATCTCCCACCATTCTGCTCCATCCTGCCCAAGATGTGAATCATCCCTTTGTCCAGTGTATCCACACTGGAGACAGTACCCACCCATCAATTTTAGTCGTTTAGTCACTTAGTAGCCACCTCAGTTATCAGACTGACTGTTGCAGTATCATAGGGCTTGTGTTCAAGTAACCCTTATCTGACTTAATAAGGCCTCAAAGCACAGGAATAGTGACACTGGCAATTCAGATTTGCCAAAGAGGTGCCATAGTGGTTCCTTTAAGTGAAAAGGTGAAAGTTCTTGACTTAAGGAAATTTTTAAAAATGGTATGCTGAGGTTGCTAAGATCTATGGTGAAAACAAATCTTTCTATTATGAAATTGTGAAGAAGGAAAAATAAATCTGCACTGGTTCTGCTGCTGCACCTCAAACTGCAAGTTATAGCCACACTGCATGATAAGTGCTTAGTTAAGATGGAAAACGCACTGAATTTGTGAGTAGAAGACATGAACAATCAGCAACTGGGCTTGGTATGATCTATGGTTTCAGGTATTCACTGGGGGTCCTGGAAAGTATCCACCTCAGATAAGACAGACTACTATCTAGAGGAGGCACTAAAAAAAGAGTCTAAATTTATTATATCCTCAAGTACAAAAATGAGGATGTACACCTCATCTCTCCTGGAGTCAAGACTAAATGAGATGCAATATGTGAAAGTACACGGCACATAGATTTTCGACAGTTTCTTCCTTGTGTACCCATAAATGCTTACTGAATGAGTGGTACTACTCAGGTAGACTGTCAGTTCCTAGAAGACATAGGTAATGTCTCATTTTATTTCTCTCACTTGGCAAAATGCTTAGATATAGAGTCAGACCATCATTTTGAATGAATAAGGATGAAATCTACCCTCAAAGGTTGTACTAGTCATACAGTGCTCAACCTCACGAGCTCTCTGTAGTCTGTCTTCAACCCACATTACTCTAGTTTCATCTCTCACTGCTCTACTGCTGGGCATGACTCAAAACCACAAACAAGTGTGTTAGTCAAAGGCACCCTACCTTGACTGCTCCCCAACTTTGTTCACTTGTCTAACTTTCCTCTCTACTCCCAAAGTCAACTTGAATTGGTGGTACTTCCACTTCTCCCCAAAGCCTTTCCTCAACAGATGAGGAGTCTCCTTTTGCAATCCTATAATATTATTAAAAGGCATTTGTGTAGAAAATATCTTCTATAACCCCAACAGCAGTTAGCACACTCCCAATTTATTGAATTGTGCAAACAAAAAGTTGTCACATTAGAAATCAAGTAATGATCTCTGTTTAAAGTCTCTCTATAAATATCCTGAAAACTTTAGTAACTATAGTAAAAAGATTATGATATAATAAAGGAAAAATATTGAGGGTATTAATAGTTAATATTTTGTAATTTAATCAAATAGGGGCCAAGACTGAGTCTTCTAATAAAATGTATGGGAAAAATATCAGGTTATAACTTGTCAAAAAAGAATAAAGAAAAAGCTAGTTTCTAAATTGCCATGGCATTTATTTTTCCAGATTCTGCTTTGCTAGTTCTAAATATGCTATAATAAGTGGTTCAATCGGGACCATCGATATTTTAGGTATTTCTGATGTGCTAAAGGGGAACAAATAAAAATTAGCAGCTGCCATTAATTTCAGAGAGTACAATGTACTATAAGTTTTTAAATGTTAGTAATATAAAATTTTAAAAATGTGAAGCAGATTTTCCCTGTTTCTGATAACCATGAAGGTACAGAACCAGAGAAATTACGTAAAAATTTTTTAAGGAAGGAAAAAAAAAAAAAAAAAAAAAATCTTGGGAAAGTAAGGCTTACCTATCTTTTATAGGCAGCAGGGCTCTTGAAGGGGGGTCTCCAAAAAAGACGCCTGTCACAGAGCCAGAATTCTGTCCTCACAGCAGAAAGGCTGTACTGGGTGAACAGACAACAAAATAAAAATTAGCTTAAAATACACTATTCTTTTAACAACTTGGCTGAGAAAACTCAGAGTGCCAAGAAGAAAGAATGTGCAAGTCCAGAAATAGTTCACAAAAGCAAGTTTAAGTCTGAATGGATTTTATTATAGTGACTCTTCAACACTGCCTTCCAACCAAAGGTTTATATAGTTTATACAGTTTTATAATTCCTCTGACCAAATTATGAGATGAGGAAATTCCTTAATCTTTTAAAACATAATTAAGGACTTAAAAAACTTTCTTATTCACCTTCCTACTACACTGATCTCTCAAATGGTCCAAACAGATGATTTGACAAAAATTATAGCTGACAGTTTCTGTGATTTGGCAAACATTGTAGGATGGCTCACGCAACCCACTTTTGATTTGCTTTCCTCTTATAAAGGTGGAAATACTAGCACCTGGATCTCACAGCTTCCCTTGCAGATATATGGGCAGATGACAAATGCTGGCCAGTGCCATGTATTTGGAGATCTCTTATAAGGAAAAAAAGCCAAAATATCACTAGGAGAAAATACTTTACTCCTTTTTATCTGAACATGGAAACAATGTCTAAAGGTAAAACAACCACCTTGTGATGAAGTTAAAGGCCACATACTTAAGATGGTAAATCAGGAAGCCATGGTAACCACATCCTTGTTATCTTTTTTGAGCTGTTGTTTGGGCCCAGAATTGCCCGCCTGTAGACTTTTTACCATAAAAGAAAATAAACTCCTGTTCCAAACATTATTAGCAAGGTTGTGAATGATTTCAGCAGAAAATATTCCCAATACATACGGAAATATTCAGATAAATTTGAAATACTCATAGTCAGACTCCACAAAGTTTGTTTTACACTTTCTAGAAATAAGAGTGTTATAAAAGCACTAGTAAACAAAAACTGAAGAAAGGTATTAAAATAAGATAAATTAGGCCAGGTGCTCACACCTATAATCCCAGCACTTTGGGAGGCTGAGGTGAAAGGAGTCCTCGAGTCCACAGGTACAAGATCAGTGTGGGCAACTTGGTGAGACCTCATTTCTACAATAAATCAAAAAAATTAGCCAGGCGTGGTGGCGCGTGCCTGTAGTTCCAGCTACTGGGAAGGCTGAGGCTGAAGGATCTCCTGAGCCCAGCAAGTCGAGGCTGCGGTGGCCGTGAGCGTGCCACCGTACTCCAGTATGGGCAACAGAGTGAGGAAAAAAAAGAAAGACAGAAACCGTGAGCTTTCAAAGGATCTAAAGGACTATTAAGAGTTGTTTTCTCCAATGAGCACTGTTTCCCCATTCTTTTTCTGTACTCTCAAGTAATTTCTTCATGCCTCAGGTTAACATCTGTGAATAGCACAACAGGGCATGGTTAATCTCAATGGTTAATTTTAGCAATCCTTTCCTAAAGAAGCTAGTTCAAAAAGGGAACCAGTTGATTTTCAGAATCAGTTTAAATAACTAAACATGTTTATTTCCTTATTCTCTCATTTTAAAGAAACTTCATCTACCAGTTTCTTCCTAGTTCCCAATTGTTTTCTTTCTACTTCCCTAAAAAGTCTTGGCTCTACGTCCAAGAGCCAAGCTGATACAGAAACTCAGAAAGGGTCTTTTAAAGAATTACTAGCTGCAGAATTGCCACCGCTGTGTATACCCCTCCTGTTCACTCCAGGCACAATCACTTCCCACCAGGCAGTTCTGAGCCCACACCTCTTCTCCACCAAAGACTTGATCACCTAATGAGCCCAGCTTGCCATGGATGCCAGTATGATTGAAAGTGGACTAAATGTGACTGTCACCATTTGGCTTTTCATGCACAGAAAGTATGAAGCATCACTAGGGAGAAAGGAGAGTTGGTTAACAGGATCCACAAGGAGAGTGGTGTGTGGATTTACATCTCAGAGGGGAATTTTCCTAAGAAAATCATCACTGACTAGCTCCACCAATGTCATCTTTAAGGCTTTTGCTATGATCACTGACAAGCTGGAAGAAGATACCAACAGCTCCATGACCAACAGCACAGCGACCAGCACATCCCCAGTCACCCTGAGTTGTACTAGCGCTGGTCACCGAGAAAGGTGGCTATAAGATCAGAGATCTGCGAGAGGAGGGGCATGCAGGTCCCAGTGGCAGTAAACATGCTGCCCAATTCCACTGAATGAGCCATCACCACTGCTGGCATGCTGCAGTCTGTCATGGAGTGTGACAAGCAGTTCTTCCTGACCATGCTGGACAGTCTCAGCAGCTGTAAGGTAGAGTAGGGACTGCTCCATACCAGCTTATGTCAGCCAGCTCTCTAGTCATCTGCAAGGGTAGCCACAATCAGTGCAGTGACACTGCAGGCAGCCCTCTACCCCTCAAGATCTGGAGGGCTGCCTCTAGATGCCTACTGACAACACATGATTTATCTGCTCCATCTGGCCAAGCTGAACCAAGTGGCAAGACAACGGTCTTACTTTGCCATAACACATGGTAGGACTGTATTCACAGGAATTGACTCCAGCTCTCCAGAGGTGAGAGACTACTGAGTAAGTTCAGACGCTGCCACTCAAGCCATCCGTGTACTCACCATTCCAAATAACTTAATTGGCTGTATGATCAGGCACCAAGGTGCCAATATTAATGAGATCTGCCAGATGTCCAGAGCCCAGAATAAAATTGCCAATCCAATGGAAGTCTCCTTTGGTAGGCATATCACTATCACTGGCTCTGCTGCCAGAATTAGTCTGGCCCAATACCTAAGCCAGTAGTCCCCAACCTTTTCTGGCATCAGGGACCAGTTTTGTGAAAAACAATCTTTTCATGGACCAGGGGTGGGAGGAAATGGTTTCAAGATGATTCAAGCGTATTAATTATTGTGCACTTTATTTATATTATTATTACATTATAATGTATAATGAAATACATAGCATCACTGCCTCAGCTCCACCTCAGATCATCAGGCATCAGATTCTCATAAGTGCGCAACCTAGATCCCTCACATGCACAGTTCACAATAGGGTTCACACTCCTTTGAGACTCTAATGCCATCAATGATCTGACAGAAGGCGGAGCTCAGGTGGTAACACTGATGGGGAATGGCTACAAATACAGATGAAGCTTAACTCGCTCACCTGTCACTCACCTTCTGCCGTGCGGCCCGGTCTAATCAATGCCAGGCTTTTCTCTGAGAACGGGAGGGATGCGGCTAGTACAAAGTAAATTCTCTCATAACCTCTCTTGCTGTTTTTCCATGATTCAACTGTGTAATTTTTGGTCAGTAATTTCAGATGTTAAAAAACTTGTAAGTGTTCATTTTCTACACAACTTTATTGTCTGCTAAGAATTTAAAAAATCACACTCTCTGTTCAGCTGTTAATGTCAGGATCCATACTTAGTTTTATAAAGCTTTCTCGTTTTTAGTTTTGTTTTAGGTTTTCTGGCTCATGAATTTTATTTGTTTGTCAATAAGAAATATAAACGTGGACTATTAATAAATTTCAGTTTGATTCTATGTCAAGAATTTAACAAATTGTTTTTTAAAAATAGAATTACAGTATCCTCTTTTGAGTTAATCTCAAGAAAAAGTATTACAAGATTGCAGTGAATTACTCACTGCGTATCATCAAAACAGAGGTACGGGTACAAAAAGCATCAAATGTTTTAGCAATTACCAGCTAATATGCTAAATCTGTCATATTTTGTTACAAATGACTTTTTAAAAACCATCAATTCTGTTTTAATTATGTGGATTTCAGTGATTTCATTTTCATAATAATGAACATCCTACTCTTCCACACAGCTGAAGTTAAATATGAAAGTTAGCAGGCAAACAAATATTATTCAACTGTATATAATCAGCTAAAGGGCCACTACAATTTGAACTGAATTTCGGCTGGAGTAAGATTTTTGGCTTCACAATATAATACAGATATTTGTACTACAGATTATAGCCCAAAATACTCATTTTACAGAAGAAACTGAAAAAAAGTAAAATTAATCTGCCTAAATTCAGTTATTTACTCCAAGAAAAAGAACAAGAAACTGATCTTAATGAAGAGTCTTTACTTACCAAAGAAATTGAGGAAATAAATTAGGAAATAAACATGATACCCCTCCACCCCCGATTTGGAGTCTCACTGTTCCACCCAGGCTAAAGTACAGAGGTACACTCACCACCACCGCAGCCTCAACATGCTGGGCTCAGGTGATCTTTCTGTCTCAGCCTTCCAAGTAGCTAAAACTACAGGCATGTGCCACCATGTCTGGCTAATTTTTTGACTTATGGAAGAGACAAGGTCTCACCATGTTGCCCAGGCTGTTCTCAAACCTGTGGACTCAGGCAATCCTCTTCCCTCTGCCTCCCAAAGTGCTAGGATTACAGGTATGAACTATAGCGCCCAGCTCACAATAACTATCAATTTAGTAATTTTCTATCAAAAAAAAAAAAAAAAAATCTAAGGGCAGTCCATAACTTTTCTGATTAGCCTGAATCTTTTTATGGACTCTTAGAAAAAAGGTCCTTGCATAGTAATGACAAAATACTTCCACTTATGAGGTCCCTGACAAATTGCCACAACTGAGTCTTCATAAAATATTAGAAAAAGGAAAAACAAAATTGCCAGATACACCACTTCTCCTGCTAGAATGTACCTTTCAAAGGCAATTAGAGCCTTTCATAGAAATGGAAGTAGCAATAAAAAGTTGAGAAGGACAATGCTACATTTAAAGAGACTTTTGAGCAATAAGAATACCTATGCTTGCTAGAGGAACATTAACCAGAAAAAAGAAAAAAAGATTTTTCAGTCTAAACTTTATTGAAGTTAAATTTTATAAAGTCTGCCAATACTAGCACAGGCAGGAAAAATCTCTCTAATAGAATGATACAGCATTTATATTGCGATTTCATATACTTAATGTCTAGAAAACAATTTTTGTGTTTTCTTTTCTTCCTCCATGGATTCTCATCATTTGACCTGGGTTTCAAGCAGCAGATCCTGGATTATGACACTGTACTTCATAAGGTCTTAATTTATAGTGGGAAAATTCCACTTGCGATTATTATCCAGGAACCAATATGGTTATAAATTAGATGTTATCTGTACACAAAGAGTTCAACTAACTCTACTTAGAACTATGGGATAACAATCTGGAAAATAAATAAGAAAATGAGTATAAAGTACCCTTATTTCTAAATCTGTATATTGGTAATGATAGAAAGATTAAATTTAGAAATTGTACTCATCAAAAAAGGCCACCTTATTTCTAATAGGTACAGCAACTAATACATAGTACATGTACCAGACACTGTTGTAAGTATTTAAAATAATTCATTTAATATGACCCAAGAGGCTGGTATTATCACTCCATGTTACAGATGGGAAACTGAGGTATAGAGTTTAGGTAACTTGTCCAAACTTACACAGTGATAATCCAAAATAGAGCTAGGATTTGAACCCAGTTTCCGAAGCCCATGTTCATAATGATAATGTCTCAATGAAAAATTTGGTGTTTATATTCTATGACATTTCATGCTTTAACTCTGTCCTTAAAAAGGGTTTAAGAAAAAGTGAATGGCAAATAGTAGACAGACAAATATTTGATGAATGAGGAATACTATTACTTTTTAAATTGTCACTATTATACATGCAAATTCAAACACATTTTCCTCCCAGATATCCAATCCATAAAAACCTTAGTGCTCAGATTACTCATCTTTCATGACAAATATATAGGTATTTATGAAACACCTACTAGTTTTATAAATTTTGTTTTCTTAAATTATGAAGCATTTCATAATAGCTTTATAGAAGTCTTTATAAAATTTGACATTAAAACAAGCATGAATTTTCAAGCATGAATACATGAGTTCACTATATCTTTACTCCCTCTATCTAATTCAACATTACTCAATTACAGATGATTCTCACCTCCCCCTACCCTGGGACATTTGGCAATGTCTAAAGAACATTGTTGGTTGTCACAACGGGGGTTTGGGAATAGCCCCACAAGAAAGAATCATCTGGCCCAAAATGTCAAGCTGGCATTAATCAAGTCCCTAAATAAGGTAAGAAGAGTACAAGTTTTAACCTCTAAAGGAAGACACTAAAACAAAGTTCAAATGGAGTCTAACCAAAACGCCACTGACAATAATAGGAACCCATCTCTTGTACTGGTTCTTCATGACCTACTTGACTGAAGATACAAATCAAAGAGAGGGGGTAAAGTTAACCCTTTTAATTGCTTCAGCAATTCTCTTCTTCCTGAAGTTTCACTTTGGAAGCGAAGTATTCTCAACATTTTACAAATACTCCCAGGTAAAGGAAAGTGGCAGACAGAAAACTTACCCACCAATCAAATAAACTTCAAATGCCATTATTCCCCTTACGTAATCTCTAATAGGTTGAGAAAAAATAATGGCCCTTAAACCCTTGCTTTTTGCGTAAGAGAATAAAATGGTTCAATTTAATTATAAAATAGTAAAACAGTATGAGAAAAATTCTCAAAGAATCTGCCCTGTGTATTTCTCTTCAGGATACATTCCCCTCCTGCCTTCCCTTCCCATTTACCTACTCTAGTCTTCAATGTCTAGCTCAAGGCCCACTTCAAGTCCAATCCACACCAACCTCATTCTTTTCCAACTTCTATAATCTGGCAAGGTGATGAAACCCAAAAGCTTCTTAAGGGGAAGAAATAGGTTCATACTTAACTATTTCTGCATCTTCAGAATTTAAAACAACTAATATGAAACTGGTTTTTGGGTGTACCTAGTATATAAATATTAAACTGTGGAAAGAAATGATTAAAAAATAGAATCAAACATTTTACCTCCTCTTCACTTTCTTTATCTTCATCATCTGAAGACTCTTCTTTATTTTTTTTTTCATCTTCATCACTACTAGATTCATCTGACAGAATTTCTGGACACTTGGTTCGCTTACCCTTCCTTGCTGTTCCAGAACTGTTCCGTTCCTTTTTACTGCCTTTACTAGAAGTTTTTTTGGATTTTGGCAATGGCTGCATAAAAAAAAAATTTATAAGGGAAGCACCAGTGATGTATTAATTTCAAAGTCAATCAACTCTGTTTCTGGTAACAATTCTCAACTCAACTTTTTGCTTCTCTCTCAAGAAATTATATTTGTAAACTTAGCAGATTTACAGAGAAGTCATCTTTAACTTATTGATTTCTAACCACCTAGAAAAACTTCTCAAATTTTGAGAAACATGTATTCTAGGTTCTGACATAAACTAGAAGCCCAAGTACACACTGTGTTAAGCTCAGATGGTTGTTTAGACTTTATAATATTTTAAGTTAGATTTGTAATTTGTTTCCTTCCTATAAGCATTAAAACTATCTCTGCCAGAGGAGCACCTTACTTTAGAGCAGAGAGCTCCAACCTCCGTGCTGCAGACCTGTACAGGTCCATGGCCTGTTAGGAACTAGGCTGCACAGCAGGAGGTGAGTGGTAAGCAAGCAGAACTCCGCCTCCTGTAAGATCAGCAGTGGCATTAGATTCTCATGGGAGCATGAACCCTATTGTGAACTGCACACGCAAGAAATCTAGGTTGTGTGCTCCCTATGAAAATCTAATGATGATCCCCCACCCTCCCATACATGAAAAAATTGTCTTTCATGAAACCAGTCCCTGATGCCAAAAAGATTGAGGACTGCTGTTTTAGAGGGCCCACAAATCAAAGGAGTAGGAAAACAAAACCTTATTACCGGTTACACATCCTAAACTTGTGAATGAACTATACAGTTTATATTCCTATTACTTCCAGGCCCTACTTTCTTTTTTTTTTTGAGTTGGAGTCTCACTCAGTCACCCAGACTGGAGTGCAGTGGCCGCTCCCGGCCACCGCAGCCTCGACCTGCTGGGCTCCGGCAATCCTTCCGCCTCAGCCTTCCGAGTAGCTGGAACTACAGGCGTTCACTACCATGCCCGATTAATTTTTCTGATTTATTGTAAAGATGAGGTCTCACCAAGTTGCCCAGGCGGGTCTCGAACCCGCTGGCTCAGGCAATTCACTCACCTCGGCCTTCCAAAGCGCGGGATTACAGGCTGAGCCACCGAGCCCAGCCTACGCCCTACTTTCAAGAATGCCATGATCATATGCTCACTGATGCTTCTAAGTATGCAATAAATATTGGGTATGTCAATTATGAAATGAATTAAGAACCACAGAGTATGTTCATTGCTATTACTCTGATAACCAACTAAACTATGCATACTTTTAAAGATAAAGAATAGATCATATGAAGAAAATAATTTGATTATATTAACAAATTTCATTTTAAATGCTTGCTTAAGAGAGTTTTGCTGAATTCTAAAATTAAAAACCATAAAATTACCTTAAGTAAGAAGTCTAAAAATACATACTAAGGAATTAATATTACTTATTTCTGAGACTGAGTATCTTTTATAGTCTTTCATTTCTGGCTTTTTTATTTTCTGCAATAAGCAGAAACATTAAGGTAAAATTCCATAATATAAATTAAGGTATCTAACTATATAAATATTTGTGGTAACTTTAGGTAACATCTTTCATAAAAGTGCCAGCAGAATCACTGGGTACTTTCCAGCCCAGGAACCCCCAGTCTCCTAGTGAGGTCACTTTTATCGAAAATTATGAATAAGTGGTTGCTTTGTGTCATGTAGCATTCTCTGGCTATCTACAAACAAACCACAGGATAGCCTCCTGCCCAAACAACCTACCCTTCTAAAAGCAGACTGGAAAATAGCCAACTTAGGTCACTCCAGAACCTTTAAGTTGGTGGACTAATCAAAGACGTTTCTCAGAGATTATCTACAAGTAACCTCCTTAAATGTATACAGATATCCTTGCTATGTGAACTATTTCCACTATCAACTATTATCAGGACCGTAATCCATTGAATAGCACTCACTAAATCAATTCCAGGTCTTAAATGAACTCGAAAAATGTGATATCCCTCATTATTCTCAGCTCATAAACCAGATGCAAGGACATACTCTGTATACAGAATTATTAATATAGGAACAAAAATGGGTGCTGGATAAATCAATACAGTAAAGTAAAAAGATGTCAAATTACTCAAGTAGCCAATCAAGAAAATGCCACCCACAGAAGTAAATGAGGAGCTTTAAAAAACAAAAAGCAGTAATACACAAATGCTTTAGAGCTTTCCTATACTGATTCTAAAAATAGTTAAATCGATTAATCAAAATTCAGTGTCAACGGCATTATCTCTTTTTAGAAACAAAATCTTATTAACAAAATAATCAAGGTAGACGTATGATCGAATAGAAAAGCAATCAAGTTGTGCTCATTTAACAACTTAAAATTATTATAGAGAAGAAAAAGTTACTAATAATGGATTTATAGCCTTTTTCTTCAATGTTGGAAATGTGTATGGTTAGCACAGAAAATGGCTTGAGCTTGACACTGTCAGATTAAGGATAGTCACAGGGTTGCATACAAAAAACATATCTAACAGTTATATTCTGTGAGACAGGATTAAACAGATTCTCAAAATATGGTTCATGGACCCTGGGGTTTCCTGAGACCTTTTCAGGAATCCACAAGTAAAAATTGTTTTCATAATAATAGCAACTCATTACTAGTTTGTTCTTTTCACTGTGCTGACATCTGTACTAATTGTGCACAAGCAAAGGCGGCACTTCAGTACTAATCAAGGCATCAAAATGTTAACAGTAGTCACTGCATTCCTTACAACCACACACAGCAGTAACTACAAAAAAGAGCCAAATGGTTTGGAAATGTATTGGAAAAAAGTAATGTCCCTCACTATCTCAGCTCATAAACCAGATGCAAGGATGTAATCTGTACACAGAATCATTAATATAGGAACTAAAGAATTAAGAATGTCCTTGATGAAGCAATAAATATTAGTTGTATTAACTCAACTCTTAAGTACATGTAATAATATCTGTGATAAAATGGGAGATAAATGCAAAGTAATCTGGTTACATATTAAAGCTCAATGGTTTTCTCAAGAAAAAGCATCTGTGCAATTGATTGATTTGTGACCTAAACTAGCTATTTTCTCATGGAACATCATTTTTAAAAGAACTGACATATATGGCCATTCAGACTTATTTGATAAACGTTCTCAAAAATGAACAAGGTGAGCCTGTCACTTCAAGAAAAATGGAGAGTATTTATTGCCAATGATAAACCTCACAATTTCAAGTAGAAATTAGAATTTTGGAAAATCCACATCTATTACTGTGAACTTGACAGTTCCCCAATGAATACCTAAAGATTTTCCTGAGATAGTATTTATATTAATGAATGTGACT
This sequence comes from Tarsius wallacei, assembly GCA_963574415.1. Classification (NCBI taxonomy): domain Eukaryota; kingdom Metazoa; phylum Chordata; class Mammalia; order Primates; family Tarsiidae; genus Tarsius; species Tarsius wallacei. The sequence continues at coordinate 3,713 of CAUYQG010088101.1, read as the reverse complement.
CTTACTGATAGTGTTTAATGAAATATCAACATTTGGAAGATAGGCATAACTCAGAGAACCAATATTTACAAATGTTAAATGCATAATGTTGCAAAACCATATAAAAGTAAAAGACCCAAATTCATTAACATAGTTTCAGATCTACATAAAACATTATAACTAACCTTTTTTTTTTTTTTCTGTCAGCGTCTTACTCTGTCACCCAGGTTGGACTGCCCCCACAGCCTCGACTTGCTGGGCTCAGGCAATCCTTCCACCTCTGCCTTCCAAGTAGCTGGAACTACAGGCATGCACTGCCACGCTTGGCTCATTTTTCTTGATTTATTGTAGCGACAAGGTCTCGCCATGTTGCCCAGGCTGGTTTTGAACCTATGGGCTCAGGCAATCCTCTCACCTCCACCTCCCAAAATGCTGGGATTACAGGCATGAGCCACCGTGTGCCCGCCTAATTTTTATCGATTTATTGTAGAGACAAGGTCTCGCCATGTTGTCCAGGTTGGTCTTGAACCCCTGGGCTCAGGCAATCCTCTCACCTCTGCCTCTCAAAGTGCTGGGATTACAAGCATGAGCCATCACGTCCAGCTCCATTAACCTTAAAGAAACTGACAATTGTAGAGTTTTGGTGCTGTGTGGTGTTGTATCAAAAGAAAATATCCACAGGGCGAGATGACTCATGCCTGTAATCTCAGCACTTTGGGAGGTGGAGGCAAAAGGATTGTCTGAGCCCAGGGGTTTGAGACAAGTCTGGGCAACTTGATGACACCTTGTCTCTAGCCAGGCATGGTGGCCTGTGCCCGTGGTTCCAGTTACTTGGAAGGCTAAGGCGGAAGGATCGCCTGAGCCCAGCAGGTTGAGGCTGTGGTGTCCATGAAAGTGCCACTGCACTCCAGCCTGGGCAACAGAGTGAGACTCTGACTCATAAATAATAAGCAAATAAATAAAATAAAACACTCATTTTTCTTTACTGAACTGAGTACAGGTTATACCCTACCCTCTAGCCCAACACCCCATCCTCAACCCAACCTGTTATCATTCTTCTAGTGCCTTCTAGAAACATAACTTTGAATACTTATAATTTTTGTCCCATCTGGCATTAGTTTACTTTTCTTAATTTTACATCCTTTATATATGATATGAGGAGACATCTCCCTATTATCTGTTTCATAAAATTATTGGAGATGTGTCATTGGAAGGTATATTCTTTGAATGTAGACGACGATGCTGAATGCTGATAGCAATTCTGCTATTAACAAATTAAATTGTTTCACAGAAAAGAGAAAGTAAAGAAGCTATAAATAATTGATTCGTTATGAAAATGGTAAAAACGGATCCTTACTTTGCCAGAAGGCTTTGGATGCATTAAGAAATTCAAGATCCTCTTCACTAGTTCACTATTTACACCTGATCTCTCCAAATCAAGAACTTCACAGATGCTCTTTAACATGGCATTTCTAAATCTGAAAAAGAAAATGGATGAAACCAAGGTGATAATACAGAAAAGTTTATAAGCATTCTCCACAACATAAAGGCAACAGCCAACCAAACTGGCTCAGCTACATACATTTAAAAAAAAAGCTGGACACTGTGGCTCACATCTGTAATCCCAGCATTTCGGGAGGCAGAGGAGAGAGGATTGCCTGAGCTCACAGGTTCGAGATCAGCCTGGGCAATATGGCAAGATCTCATCTCTACAATAAACCAAAAAAGTAGCCACATATGGTGGCACAAGCCTGTAGTTCCAGCTATTCGGAAGGCTGAAGCAGAAGGATTGCTGAGCCCAGCAGGTTGAGGCTGCAGTGGCCATAGGTGTGTCACTGCACTCCAGCCTGGGTGTTAGAGTGAGACTGACTCAAAAACAAAAACAAAAAAGCAGCCAACATTTCTCTGACTCTTACTGTTAATTCTAACTAGTGTACAACCAGATTCCATTATTAACAAGCTGATAACACATTACCAATTAAGTTTTATTACTTTTTGTTTTTTCAAGTCAGCCTTGACCTGCTGGGCTCAAGTGATCCTACCACCTTAGCCTTCCAAGTAGCTGGGACTTCAGGTGTGCACCACCAAAGTCTGGCTAATTTTTTTATTTATTGTAGAGATGAGGTCTCACCAAATTGCCCAGGCTGGTCCCGAACTCCTGGGCTCAGGCAATCCTCTCGCCTCTGCCTCCCAAGTGCCAGGATTACAGGCTAAACTACCGCACCCAGCACCAACTGAGTTTTAAATGCAGTGTAAGAATAAACTAACCTTAAGTGAATTCACTAAAAAATTAGAGTGGTTTTTTTTTTTAAAAGTCAGAGTCTCACTCTGTCACCCAGGCTGGAGTGCAGAGGCACATTTACGGCCACTGCAGCCTCAACCCGCTGGGCTCAGGTGATCCTTCCACCGGCCCTCCAAGTAGCTGGAACCACAGGCACGTGCCACCATACCCAGCTAATTTTTTGATTTATTGTAGAGACGATGTTGCTCAGCTGGTCTTGAAACCCTGAGCTCAGGCAATCCTCTCGCCTCTGCCTCCCAGAATGCTGGGATTACAAGTTTGAGCCACCACGCCTGGCCTACATAGTTTTCAATACTATAAAATCCATTAGCTTGATAATTCTGGTTGATGATTAAATATTACATTTCCCTTCAGCGTTGCTATTATGAAAGAATTGGTAAACATCTTTATTATTTGAGTTCTTAAACTATAAGGCATTTAATAAGCAAAAGCTTAAAGAATATATCATCTTGCTTGCATTAAGGTAAAGGATGTTGTTTCTATCAAATTGATTCTCTTCAAAATAATTTAAGGGGGACAGAGTGGCTGATGGGACAGGAATGAGAAAAAATGTTCACTATATTCCCTTTTGATCTTTTGAATTTTGGACTCTAAATGATTAATCTGTGTCATTCTTCTAGAAAATAAAAATTTCTTTGCACATTTTCAATAATCTTGATAGTCACTATTTATTAGAAAGTAATGGACACCCCAAGTTAACAGCTATAAATTAGACAAGTCAAATGCTGGCATTTAAAGCAAATAATTAGCAACCTACTGAAAATGAACATAATTTTTCATGTTATCAAAAATACATTTTATAAAAGTAACTTACTTTTTCAACATTTCTTCCTTCTTTTTATATTGAACACTTCCTTTTTCAAATGGAAAACCACTGAACTGACCCACATTCTTCTTTAAGACTACAATGAGCCTGACCTATTGTAAAGTATTTTGTATAAATTTCTAAGTTCATCCATTTTCATCTTACTTAGAAAAAAGTATCCTTGCAATTTCATAATGTTTTTGCCTCTTTCTTTGTGCAATTGTAAATGACTCTCTTTGTAAGGAAGAGATTTGTATTGTCAACCTCTCTACATTTTTCTTTTCCTCCTGCTTTCCACAATGAGATTCTTTTCTTTTTCCTTCTCCTTGTCTTCATCATTGTCCTTCTCCTCCTCCTCAGTGTACTCTCTGGGGCTGGGCTTCTTGGACTCCTTCTCAGATGAAGGCAGGGTGAAGGTTTTCTCTCCATTCACAATGGGAGCTAAGCAGGACATGCTGAAGACTGCGGGTCCCCGGCACCATGGGACTGGCACATGGATGCATAAGAAGGCTCTGGTAGGCAGTGGCAGTCAGTGCCAAGATGAAGGGGCATGGGCTGCAGGCTGCCATGATGCTCATGCCATGCATTCCACTCCCCGGAATCAACAAGTTTGGCTCATAATATTTT
>CAUYQG010088100.1:0-21574 GCA_963574415.1 Tarsius wallacei | reverse complement strand
CTCCCGGCCACCGCAGCCTCGACCTGCTGGGCTCCGGCGATCCTTCCGCCTCAGCCTTTCAAGTAGCTGGAACTACAGGCGCGCGCTACCATGCCCGGCTAATTTTTTGATTTATTGTAGAGATGAGGTCTCGCTTGCCCAGGCGGGTCTCAAACCCGCAGGCTCAGGCAATCCACTCACCTCAGCCTCCCAAAGCGCGGGATTACAGGCTGAGCCACTGAGTCCGGCTTCTAAGCTGACTTTTTTGGACTTATGAACAGATTGGACTTATGAATGCACTCTCAGAATGGAACTCATTCATGTAGGGGACTTACTGTATTCATCTGTTGACGGTCATTTAGTTCATATTTATTTCTTTTCTGTTGTGAATAATGCTGCTATGAATATTCATATAAAAGTTTTTGTTTGAACAACTGTTTTCACTTCTCTTGGTTATATACACCCTGGAGTGAAATTTCTGGATCATGTGGTAACTTTTTAACTCATTGAGAAGCCTTCCACATTGATTGTGTCAGTTTATATCCCCACCAACAATGTATGAAGGCTCCACTTTCTCTACATCCTTGTCAGTGCTTGTTACTTTTTATTTTTTCATTTAGAGTCATTCTAGTGAGCTTGAAGTGATATTTCATTATGTGTGTGTCTATGCGAATAGACTTTATTTTTAGAGAAGTTATAGGTTCACATCAAAATAGAGTGGAAGTTACAAAGATTTCCCATTAACTTCTTGACTTCACTTTTTTTTTGCAATTAATGGACCGATATTGACACATCATTATCACCCAATGTCCATAAAGTTCACACTATGGTTCATTTTTGATGTTGAACATTCTATAGGTTTGGACAGAAATATAATGACATATAATGACATAAGTTATGATTTATAGAATCTCACAGAATACTTTCACTGCCCTAAAAATTCTTTATGCTCTGACTCCTTTTCGCTAGCTTCTACTCCCAAATTCCTGACAATCACTTTTTTTTTTTTTTTTTACTGTTTACATTGTTTTATGTATAGTTAGCATCATATAGTATGTAACCTTTTCAGATTGGCTTTGTTTCACTTAGTAATATGAATTTAAAGTTCTTCTATGCCTCTTTGTGGCTTGATAGCTCATTTATTTTTAGTGCTAAATGATATTTCATTGTCTAAGTATATGGGCTTATGTATCTATTCTTCTTGGTTTTGGTGATTATGAATAAGTTGCTGTAAACATCTGTTTGCAAGCCTTTGTATAGACATAGGTTTTCAACTGCTTTGGGTTGATACCAAGGAGCACAACTGCTGGATCTTATGATGAATATGTTTCATTTCATACAAAATTTCTAAACAGTCTTCCAAAGTGGCTGTACCACCAGCAATGAACGAGAGTTCCTATTATTCCATATTCTTGTCAGCATTTGATGTTGTCAGTGTCCTGGATTTTGGCCATTCTAATAGATTTGTAGTGCTAGCTCATTGTTGTTTTAATTTTCCTTTTCCTGATGACATATGATGTGGAACATCTTTTCATATGCTTATTTGCCATCTGTCTATCTTTTTCTGCTGAGGAGTTTATTAAGGTCTTTGGCCCATTTTTAAAATTGGGATATCTCACTGTGGTTTTAATTTGCATTTCCCTGACAACCAATGATGTTGAGCCTCTTTTCATGTACTTGTTGGAGTACATGTGCACACATATCCTCTTTGGGGAACCTCAATTTTATTTAAAGGGTAATAGGAAGCCAATGGGAGTTTGTAACCGGGGAATTGTATGGTTTGATCTTCATATCAAAGACCCTCTGGCTTCTGGGTAGAGAATGAATGGAGGGGGCAGGGAGATCACTTGTGAAGGTATTTTATGAGTGGGGGAAGATGACTGGGGCTTGAGAGACAGTGATTCATGATTATATCATCGTTCTCTCTCTGATACTAGGTGCCTGGGCAGGTCATGCCACCTCTGAGCCTCAGTAATCCCCTCTGCAGAATTGAGTAATAATAGTACCATCCCCATGAGAAAAATGTTTAGGATTAAATGGGACCATGAGTTAGGAGAGCCCACCCCAGGTCTGGCCTGTAGCAGGAACTCCAGGAAACAGATGCTCCCTCCTTCCAGAATTTTTGGTACAGGTCAGGTCTCAAAGTCTAAGAGAAGAATTGAAGTCTGATCTCTTATTGCTGCTGGATTCTCTCTCTGTTGGTCTGGGGCTGGGGGGAGGGGAAGGGAAGGGAGAAAAAAGAGAAGAAAAGAGAAGTAGGCAGGGTGAAGGGGTAGGTAGATTTATCTGAGCCTGCATTTTCTTCCCTCTCTTTCTCTCTCCTGGGTCGAATCCCTGTCATTACTGATCCATGGAACACTAGGAGGCAGCCTGAGCCTCCCAGTTTCTCTGCAGTGCTGAGAGTAGGGGCCACGGTTGGCTGCAGACTTCATATGTGCTGATCCTGTGAGATCGTGTCCCAGTTCAGGCATGACCCCTTAGGGCCAGAACTTAGAAAGTCTGGTTTACTCTCATCTCTTCCCTCCCCACTCAGCCAGTTTATAGTGTTTGGCTGGTCTATGCAATTGTTGTGTTAATTATGATTGTTTGGTGAACTGTTTACTATTTGTCCTTAATTTCTGAATGTTAAATAGCACTTTATATATGATTAAATATGTCAGGCTAAGTGGGTGATAAGTTTTTCATACATGCTCAGTTTTTATACAGCATGCGTCCTATAAAGCAATCTCCATATCCCTGTATCCCTTAAACAAATGAAGAAGTGATTAGCCCACCTCCATGATACTATAATCACCTTTCTTTATAGTCATTCCTCTTGTAGCACACATTGCAGTGTATGATAATTATCTGCTGTCATGCCTTAATGGCTTGAATTCCTGTTTTATTCATTCCTGTCTTCCTAATACCCAGTTCAGTTGGCGACACATACTTGGCCTTTAGTTAATATTGGTATTTGCAGAACAATTGAATGAACCAGTGGTCTCATCATGACTAGGGAGGTTTTTGTCTGTGCAGCCTTTACTGAAACATTGATACAGGGAGACTTTTTTTAAAGCATAAGTTCATGATTAATTCATGCCAAAATAGGTTAGTCATTGTTATTTTATAAAAATTAATATTGAAGGCAGTATGAAGTATCCTGCTTCACGTTTGTCCTGTATGACAATTGAAGGCAACTGCTAGAATCTTTAATGTTGTCAGGATGTCTGCTGTCCTTCTTCCCCATTCTTTTCTTCCAGTCATCCAAGACTCCAGCATAACTCAGGCTTCCATCTTTCTAGATGCTTACCATCTTTTTCTCCTTACTAGCCAGAGACTAGTTTATCCTGTTGCAGAACGCTTGATGCATTTATTATCTGGGTGGCTTTGAGTAACTGAGGGACTGTCTCCCTTAGCATCAGTTGTTGTTTTTTTCCCCCAAAAAACCATGGGAATTTTCATGATGATCTTTCAGGTTTGGTTTTGAACATTAAATAAAATAAAATAAGTATCTGGTATTATATTTGTTCCAAAAGTCTTGACCATTTTCCTCTGTGTGTCCTTTGTCTCTTTGCTTTAAATATGTTCTTTCCTCAATCTTCAACTCTTATATCCTATAGTTTCTTCAAGACTCAGCTAAATTTAATAAATATTTACAGAGTGCGGTGTCTGGGTTGACCCCTGTGCTGTCCCCTGCTGATGCAGCAGTGGCCTTTCTGGAGGTGATATTCTGAGAATGGGGATGGAAATCAGGCAAGTAAATGCCACAGAATGGTTGATACTCCAAAGATAATAAAGCAGGGTGATTTGCTGGAGAGGAATTTGGAAGCAGTAAGAAGCTACTTGAGGAAATGACATTGGAGCTGAGATGAGGAGGAAAATTGAGGAACAGCTTTGAACAATCTTAGAAATGGCCTTTGAAGAATGTGGAAAATTTAGAATAAAAGCCTCAGGCATATCTGAGCTGGCAGGGTGGGTGTTTGAGAAACAGTAAGGAGATCTGTGTGTTGGGACATCTTAATGGAAGGAAATTTTGCATGGTAGAGCCGGGAGATAGGTCATGTCTGGACTATGTTGGTCAGTGTGAAGGTATGAAGCTTATTAACCAAGGGGACAGGAGGCCCTTGGAGAGTGATGCGATTGGAGTTAATTCTTGGAAATATCCTCCGTCCCTATGATGCAAGTAGAGAAGGAACCTTGGGGAAAGGGGAAGAGAAAAGCAGAGAAATGGTGTAGGGGCTTGTGTCCTCTGGGTGAAAGTTGAGGGTGTCAGGAGGTGCCAGTTGCTAGCCACTAAATAGATTTTGGAGCAAACAATAACAGGGCTTTTCGAAGCTTTTCCTGTGGTTTCCTCCATGCCTTCATCTCCTCTCATTGTACAACCTCCCCCTTGCCCCCCGCCACACACACACCCACACACTTTACCTGGTGAAAACCAAATGTCTCTATTATGCTTGGCAGTAGGTGGTCTTTCTCCCATCATAACCCCGTGTCCCATTGCAGTAGAGCCTCTGCAGTCAGTTCCTCTGAAACTCTGAGTCCCTGAAATTGATGATTGCAACTTACTGTCTTTGAATAAACCCCTAGGTTACACTCTGGAAGCCTGGCACATAGTAGGCCCACAATGTATCTAGTCAGTAAATAAATAAAGTCCATGACTGCCAGTTTACCACTAGGCAAACAAGTCTCCCAGAACTGAAGAGGAGGAAGGTGGTGTTGGGTGCTGACCCCCTTGATGGGTGCAGTCTCCTTGGGTAGGCCCAGCCCACTATGAAAGTCAGATGTCAAGTGAAGCCTGCACGTGCTGAGTAGGACAGTACCAATGCAGACTGTTCTGCTATGATCTGAACCTCCAGCTGTGTGAGGCTGAGACCCTGTCCACATGGCTTGTTTTTGTGTCCCCAGCTCCTAGTATACCATGCCTTGGATGCCCTGACTAAGCAGGGCACATTGATTGAATAGACAATGAATGTAGAGGCCATTCCAATAAGACAGGGTGAGCTTAGAGCTCAGAAAGACTTAAAAGAGGAGGGGGACCTCTAGGTGGCTGGGAAGAAATTCAGAGGGAAGAAGAAGCTGCCAGGAAATTGGACACCAAAGGCAGTGGACACCAAGACAGGGAAAGAACATGGTCTTTGTCAAACATGAGGAGCCTGGAACAGTGTTTATATAGCAATGGTGGGGGCAGAAGGAAGAAGCAAACAAACCAATATATTTATTACCACTTAATAATTTTTTTTAGAAAATGTGGAAAAGAATCATGTAGAGATTATGTCACTGAGATTGCCTTCCTTAACATCAATTACCTCACACACACACACAAAAAGATATTATTTTGGATGCCCTCTCTCGTTGATTTTTGAAGATTAAATACAATAAATGATGCAGTATCAAGTATTGTAGAGTGCCAGAAACTTTGCCTCTGTATTTTCCTTTTCCCCTTTACTCATATTTCCATTCTCATATTTATGTAAATAACTAGTATTGATAACCAGGAAAATAGAAATACCAACAGGATAATAAGGATCCCACCAGCCTATACATCAGCTAACATAAATACTCCCTATGTACCAGAATGCACTATATCTCCTTAATGTCCACCCTTTCCTGCTAGCCACATGTGTTTTTACAGATGAAGAAAATACAGACCCAAGGAAATGAGGCTACTGGCCTCGAGTTTGTGCAGAAAGATAGATATATTTGGAGTTGAGATTTGAGCCAAAGCACATCTGGCATTAAAGGCTTTGAGTGGAAAGTCTAAGAAACAAAGCAGGCACTGGGTATCCTTGGGTGTCAGAGCCTAAATAATTGTCTTCACTGGAGTTGACCCACTGACATCTAGATAAGTAAGTGACAGTGAAGAAAGGGGCATTTTTGTGGTTGGGAATAATGGAGATACTCTATCTGGTTCATTTAAATGAATGAAGTTTGTCAAGCCTGTGATTTGGTTTGGCCCCTATCCCAGGGACATGCCCGGGTCAGACCTGTGCCTATATCCACGCTTGTCCTCAGTCATTCCATCCACCTCCTGTCTGCCAAGATTCCTCTCCATCATCCATAATTTTGCCAGCAAGATTATGCCTGTAGGGATGGTCTGGAGGAAATATTTGATATAAAATTAAATCTCTCCAATTATCTTAAGGGGTGACATTTCAAACTCCGAATGAGAGGATTATTGTCTTCCTAAACTACTATTTATTGATTGTCTATGGCATCACACATAGGAAGTTAAAAATAGCAGTAACTACTTTTGAGTGTTTTCTGTATGCTGGATGCCACATTATGAACTTTACATAGGAAATGTTTGATTTCTCACACTGACCCTGTGCAAAGGGTATTGGTAGGCAAGAAAATTGTGAAACAGAGGCACCTGCAAAAAAAAGAAAAATTAGAACTAATAAAAGACAGGACTTATGGCCATGAAAGTTCAGTCCCAAACTTTGCTACTTCCTCTGCACTGAGCTCTCTCTCCATATCTTGCTGTGGGTTCGGTTTTTCTTGTGTAAAAAGAGGAAGTTAGGTTTAATCACCCCCTAAACTCCTTTAGCTGTGTGAGACTTTGAAATGACAACTGAAACCTCAAGGTAAGATTTCCCAGTGGGGTTGCACCCCTGGAGGTATCTGTGACCTTGGAGAAAGGGGAGTCCTGTAGCAGATTTGATGCTAAGGAAAGCACAAGGAAGACTGATTCTCCCACTCCTTTTGGCACTCAAGATATTCCAGAAAACATTGTTTAACGTACCATCTTTGAGGCCCTTCGTGTATCTTTTCTCTACTTAGCTTTCAATTTTGGCTGGGAGGAGGGTGGGCCTCGGAGTGTGTGAGAAGGTTGGGAATGGAGGCTTGCACATCTTGTGGGTGGTCAGTGTGGGAACGCGGTGACGCAGGCTGAGTCATGGCTGCACTTGTGAAGCTAATGACAGATGCTAAACAAAATTGGATCCTAAACCACCGTGGCCAGGGCACAAACAGAAAGCGTGTCTGAAATGCCAGCCTTGACTCATGGGTGGGTGCCTCGCATCTTGCATTCACCTCCTCTCCTGTTTATGTTGTAGCGTCAGGAAGGATAAATAGAGTGCTCCTCTGCAGTTCAGACACCATCCGTTACTGCATCCCTTCCCCACTTCTCCCACTCTGGCTCCAGTGCGGGATCCTCAGGCATGATGGATGGTACACACCTTTCTTCTGTCCTCTGTAGACGTATACAGAGGACAAAAGGAGCTCAAGGCTACATTACGAATAAGCCGTGTAATTATTTCAAAGTCCTAAGTAGGAGCTAGTTCCAAGTGCCCAAGGAAACTTTATATTTGATTGGAAAGAAGAGTAATTGACTCGTTCATTCATATGTGCATTTCTCTTGTGTCTATTTAGTCTTTTGTTTCTTCACTTCTTCATCCCACAGATACTATTTCATACCTGTTCTTTGCCATGTTTCATGTAGATTTGGACTATTCTTGCCTTTTCACTGATTTGCTGGAGCTCACAGTCTAATGTGAAAATAAACATGCTTCTAGAGCATGACATGGGCAGGGTGCTTTTGGCATGCACACGGTGAAGTGGGGGCGTGTATAGGGGAGGGTGGTGGCATGGCCATTCGGGAAGGGTTTCTTAGAGAAACTGAATTAGACAGCTAAGGATGGGGAGCTCATCAGGTAGGGAGGGGCAAGGTAGGCCATCTGGTAGAGATTGTAGCTTGAACAAAGGTGTTCAGAGAAGATGGACCACTTGGATGAGAATATTTGGAGAGGCTATGTGGTTGAGTGGTGGTGATATAGTGAAAAAAGAAGGGCCCAGAGTTTGAAACACCTGTTTCTCATGTTAAGAGCCTGGGTTGTGCTTGGGTTAAATGTGTATTGGTGCTGGGACTGTGTCTGAAACAGAGGTATGTTTGTGCAAAGTCTTACAGAGGATCATACTCCAAGGACCTGGAAATCTGAGGTGAGGTCCAGTCATAGTTTTTCCCTCAGATGGTTGTGTGGCAGCCTCAAAGCCACCAACATGTTCTTTTTTCTCAGCCCCAGTATGAGGAATTGAGCTGTGTGATCTCTGAAATTCTTGTAAGAGCTAAAGTTCTGAGATGCTGATGAATCTCAGCTATACCCACTTTTTTTCTCTTACCGTGTTGATATTTGGAGGATGTTATCCATTGTTCTTTTTGCCTCTTTCTATGATAAGATGAAATCATGGATATGAAAACTTTGACCACCAGGAATGTAAAGATCACTAGACTGGAAATCTGGAGACAGGAGTCCTGAAGATACTTGCTCTGTGTCCTTGGGTACACCAATTCCCTCTCTGGGCCTCATATTTCTTATCTATGTAATGTGTGGTGGGCGAGGAATTGTAGGACCCCTTGAATCACTATACTTTGAGGTATGAACTATTAATACCTATATAGTGCTGCTGACCTCAAAGGGTTAAACACAGATGCCATTGATGCTAAACCCGCTGACATCCTCATGTGATTCAACTTGAATTGGGTGCACTGCCATTCTGCAAATGAAATGCTCTTGAAACATTTATAGCCATTAATGAATGCAGAACCTTAAAATTAGATGGTGTGATATTCATAGACTCTCAAGACTGTCAGGAAGCATAGAGGATGTCTACTCAAGTCTCAATCCCAAAGCAGGAGTCCCGTGTTCTGGGACAGATGTGGCATCTGCTGACACTCTTCCAGGGATAAGGAATCAGTGCCTTTCAAGGCAGGTGTATCTGTTATCTGCTATTTCTGACTCAAGTTATTTCTATCATTGCACTGAAACCTCCCCACCCTCAATGAATATGAAGGGCTATTATTACCTCCCTGCCTTAGGTTTTTCCAGGAAGAGAGAGATATAGCTTGTCTCCTCCAGGACCCAGAGTAGACGGGAACCTACATCTGAACCCAGCCTTCTTGGCTGTGGTCTGAACACCCAGTGTACTTCCCCCAAGCATGGGATTCTGATACCTGGACCCTGGATACATCGTAGGGTTTTCCAGGGCACCTCAGCACCACCCAGGTTCTCCTGCTGTTCACTCCAGATTGTACTTCTTTGGGTATTTAAAACTCATCTTTGTTATGCATAATTTTTGTTGCATATGTGTGTATATATACGTATAATTTATTATTGTTAATTATTCTAATATTAGTATTATCTACTATGTATTGTTCGGTCATAATGTTACTGGAAAAAATATGTTGATCTTCAAAAAGTAAATCACTGTGAAGTAGATATGTCTACTGTAAGATTAGAGATGTGGGAATGGGCAGAAGGCAACTTGATTAAGGTAACCTGTGAAATGGTCAGGATATGAATAAAATTTGGCAGACTCGAAGCCACTGTTTTTTCCATGATCTGACCTTGTATCTCTAAAAGGAGAACTCAGTGTACACTTTATGGTGTGTGCATAGGTGTACACACACACTTAGGGGTCTGTTTGTGTGCATGCATTTCAGTAGGAGGATGGGGAGATGAAATGCCACACACTATGGCTACATGCTCAGCATCTCAGTGAGTGTCACCAGAGCTTCCAGTTGTAAATGCCTGAGAGCTGCAAATAGTGACAGCATTGTCTGCTACTTCCTTAATGGAGCTTCCTCAACTTTGGTACTTCAAGGCCCTGCCTGAGTTTATGAGTCAGTTATCTTTTTATGAGGTTGTGAAATCGTATGTGCCTTCATGCCTGAATTTTAAATGCTGCCTAAGATAAGGGGATCACAGAATCCGAAGGAAAACAGGAAATTGCCAAAGTGTGAGATGCTTCTATTTGCACTGTCTTCAGATGTGAAAACATAAACAAACACAGTTCATTTTAACTTCCACACTGAGGGAAGCACAATGCTTTCAAACATCAAGGGGCTGAATGTCTTGGGCTGCATTTTCTGTGATGGGTGAGAATCAGAGACATGCGTCCTGGACTTCCCTCTGCTCCCTACAGCAGGGAGTCCCTGAAGAAGCTCACAGTCTTCCAGGATGTAGGTAACTCATTAGTGGGAAGGAGTCATAATTTCTTTCCTGCCATTGTCATATAATTGTCTTTAGATTTCTTTTCTTGGTCATAACAGTTTGCATTTATTTACAGTCCAGACTCCAAAGCAATTTGCCATTAGGGAAACTGAGACATAGGGAGATCAAGGTCTTGTTCCAAGATTGTACAGATGCTGAAGGGTTGGCTTCACATGGACTGACAAGGTTCTAGCAGGCTGACCCAGTGGGTCTCAGTCACTGCCCGTAGGTGCTACTGCCTTCTCTGTGTATGCTTGTGTCAGGGTACTTATTCTTGTGGACCATGGCTGTGACTTTACTTTTTCTTTTCATGTCTGTGTCTTCTGATGGTCCAAGACTATGGCTCAGTCTTCCTGTATTCCTGAGCAGTTGGCTTCTGTTCTCTGAGATGTTATGTGGCTCACCCAAGTTCCTACACAGTGAGACCAAGGTTTAGAACTCAAATATGAAATAGATGCTCTTACAGCAAGAAAGAGCTCTTAGGGGATCCTCTCTTCTTGATGAAGAAAGCTAGTTTTTCTTCCATAATGAGATCCTTTGCTGAAGCACTGAGTAGATTACCCCTACAGTGATCATGCCAGGCAGCAAACTAAGCATTATTTACCTTGTTAGAATGGCTGCCTGGAGTAAATCCCCTGAAGGAAAGGGCATTCATTGAATGCAGTTATACATAGTGGGAATACTATTTCTGCTACTTCTCTCAGACCCCAGAGGGAAGGTAACCCATTCTGACATGGTCTTCTGGGTCTGAATGTGACTCTCCCATAAACCTGCCAAGTTATGATCCTGCCATTGTTTGAATGTTCCTACCAAAACTCATGTTGAAATTTAATTGTCATTCTAGCAGTGTTGAAATGTTGCCTTCAAGAGGCAATAAACTTATGAGGACTCTGATCTCGTGAATATGTCAGTGGTGTTATCAAGGGAGAGGTTTAGTTATCTCAAGACTGAATTTGTTATAAAAGGGGGTTCAGCCTGAATTCCTCTATCTTGAGTGCTTTCTTGTACCTTTACCCCGTCTGCCATGATATTATGCAGCACAAAATTCTTGCTCTTGGACTTCCTAGCCTCCAAAACTGTGAGTCAAATAAACTTCTGTTCTTTACATAATAAATTATCCAGTCTGTGGTATTCTGTTGTAGCAGCAGAAAACAGGGTACAATAGATCTCTTCTCTCTCCTTTCTTTTTCTGAAGCTTGAGAGAGTCCCTTCCTGAGCCTTCCTCATCTTACTTATTGTACTTCTATGGTTTAGTCTTTTGGCACATTAGTGTTGTGTGCCCTTTTTATAAATGTTGATGTGTATTAAGATTAAACTTTTATTTTTATTTAATCTTTCAAAGATCATACATATTGAAAATTTAAGTTCTATAGAAAAGTTGCATTAAAAAATATATTTGTGAAAGGTTCCCCCTCAGCAATATTAAAGAGGGTATTAAAATTATTTTTCTCTAAAACAATTTTAGTGTTTTATCAAATGTCTTTAGAGGCAACTGAAAATGCTCCAAAACTTTTTAGAAAATGTAAATAATTAAACATTTTAGACATATTGTGGTGAAAAGTACAAACAATTACTCAATGTTAACTGACATGGAAGCCAGGTCTCCAGAGACCCCAGAATTTTTTCCCCCTTACTTTTTATTTTAAAGATATGGGGTACAATTCAGGGTTAGGCACATAAGTGGTCATTATACAAGTAAGGTTTGGATATCCTTATTGATGTTATGTGCCCCCTCCCTCGCCTGACAGTGTCCCACTACTGCCAATCCCTTTCTTATGGTATTATGATAAATGTTCCAGGTCTGCTTATGAGTGAGTACATGTAGTACTCAGATCTTTGTTTCTGTGATAAATCACTGAGTATTATAGACTCTAATTCCATCCAAGTTGCTGTGTTCATAATTTTTTTATGGCTATGTAATATTCCATCATGTAAATGTTTCACATTTTCTTTATCCAGTCCATTTTGATGGACAACCTGGTGGGTTCCATGTGTTTGCTATTGTGAATAATACTGCAATAAACATGCACGTGCAGGTAACTTTTTCATAGAGTAATTTGAGTTCCTCCCTGTATATTCCCAGAAGGGGGATTGCTGGATCATATGGAAGGTCAATTTTTAGATCTTTTAGAAATTGCCACAGTGTTTTCCACAGAGATTGTACTAGTTTACGTTCCCATCAACAGTGTAGAAGTGTTCCCTTTTCCTCATATCCTCTCTGGCATTCATTGTTTTTTGTGTTATTGATGATGGCTTTCCTAACTCCAAGTAGGAAAAGAGGAAGTTAAGTTATTCCTGTTTGAGGTCAACATGATCCTATACCTTGAAAACCCAAGAGAACCTGTCAAAAACCTCCTTACACTGATAAAGGACTTTGGCAAAGTCTCAGGGTATAAAATAAAGGTGCAAAAGACAGTCGCACTCCTATACATCAACAATAAACAGAAACCCAAATAAAAACACAATCCCTTTCACAATAGCCACACACACAAAAATGAAATACCTTGGCATCTTCCTAACAAAAGAAGTTAAAAGACCTTTACAATGAAAACATTCTACAAAACACTGCTCAAGCTGGGCTCGGTGGCTCAGCCTGTAATCCCGCGCCTTGGGAGGCTGAGGTGAGTGGATTGCCTGAGCCGGCGGGTTCGAGACACGCCTGGGCAAGCGAGACCTCATATCTACAATAAGTAAAAAAATTAGCCGGGCATGGTAGCGCGCGCCTGTAGTTCCAGCTACTTGGAAGGCTGAGGCGGAAGGATCACTGGAGCCCAGCAGGTTGAGGCTGCGGTGGCCGGGAGCGGCCACTGCACTCCAGTCTGGGCAACGGAGTGAGACTCCAACTCAAAAAAAAAAACAAAAAAAAAACACTGCTCAAAGAAATCAATGAAGACACAAACAAATGGAAAAATATTCCATGCTCATGAATTGGAAGAATTGACATTGTTAAGATGTCCATCCTACCAAAGGTGATCTACAGACTTAACACAATACCCATTAAATTACGAATATCATTCTTCTCAGACCTGGAAACAACCATACAGAAATCCATGTGGAAACATAAAAGATCACAAATAGCCAAAACAACCCTTAGCAAAAGAAACAAAGTGGGTGGTATCACAACTTCCAGACTTCAAACTCTCCTATAAAGCTACAACGACCCCAGAACTTTTAAAGTTAAAAGAGAGGCCTGGTATTGAAGTTTGGATGGCATGAGTAACCTTTGCATTTCTGCCAACTGTGTTGAAGTTGGAAATAAAAATAGTAATTTCTACTGCTAAGTGATTGACAATTTGCTAAACAATGAATAAAATTCTTTGTATATGTGATCATCTTTCATCATTGGTGCCTTCCTAATGCACTGATGTTCTCCCCAGTACTCATACAGAGATGGAATCCTTGAACGATCACATGTATGTTGCAGAAATAAAGAAAATAGAATAGAGCTCAGATGCAGTATGGAAAGCAGGATAAAGCATTCCTGCTGAAGAGATAAGAAGCTGATGAACTATAAAATGCCCCTTGTGTCATGTGGGTTTTGAGATGTGGGGAACATGAACTTCTTGGTGCTTGAGGAAGGCCACTGTAGCAAGAGGGTAGAGGATGCCCTGAAAGTGATGAAGCCAGTGCAGAGAGATCAGCACCGAAGAGGTGGGAATAGTCAGGCAACAGGATGGAGAACAGCACTGCTAGGGCAGTGGCTTTAAAGATGGAAAGAAGGAGGAAGATTTGAGGGGCTCAAGAAAGTGAGAAATGACAACTAATTGTCTTTGCGGGGAAGAGAGAAGACTGAAAGCTGAACCCAGGTGATGACCAGGTTGCTGGGTAGGTGGTGGCAATCTTCTACAGCTTTGGGGTTGCTCTAGATGCCTCCGATGCACGGGAGGGGCCTCATCTCCTGACCCTGTTACTGGGGAAAGAGCTGTAGGACACAATTTTGGACAAAGAACAAGAACTCTCCTCCATTCCCACCATGCTGCCCAGTTTTGAATTTCTTTGAATACACCATTCTGGATAATAATGACATAAAACAGGAGGGAAACTAACACACAGAAAGAAAGAAGCTTAATGAAATCTGAAGATGAAAGTAAAAATAAAATTCAAAATGAGACATTCATGCAATTAACTAAATGCAAAAACATTTATTCTTGATGGCTTCAACATTTTTGTGTTATGGGAGGGCTGAGGCTAACATCTGTCAACTTTTTGTGTTACCCACTGAAGAAGGTCTGATGACTTTTTGGCTTCATTTTGCAGAGGAGGAGACTGAGGTTTGGGAAGTTTTGCAACTTGAAGTAAATCCTAAAAGAAATCTGGATTCTGGCTGCTCTATCCCAGAACCCAACACATGCACATGCGCATGCACACACACACAAACACACACACACACACACACACACACACACACACGGAGGTTCTGTCTGGGATGACACTCAGAAAACTCAAATTTGCTTTCTCTTACATAGTAGTTTACAAATCCAGACAATTTATATAGCTCTAAAAAAAATTTAATTTTGTTGAAAAAATAATTAGCAACATTTCTTCTCAAAGGCAGTGTCTTGTTGTCCTAGGGTCACACAAACAGGACACAGGAGCTTTCCTCTGGTCCATGGCTCAGCTATTAACCACATGGACAGTTTCTCTGCTGGAGCTGGTACTAGAAACAGTTGCATCAGTTGGTTCAAACTTGTGTGTGTCCGCGTTTACAGAATCACATTCTGCCCTACTCCTGAGCATAGTCCATGTTGACAACTCTCACTATACTCATCACGATACATTTTCAGCACGCTGTGCCAGTTCTCAGTTGTAGAGAAGTCTAGAAAGAGCTCTCCTGGCCAGGCTCTTTTTGGATACCTCTAATGACAAAGAACTTACTTCCTTCTTCCACAACCCACGTCATTGTTCCAACCCCTAATTGCTTTCAATATTGTTTTGTATTGCTTTGTTTTTTTCATATGGAATTCTGTCCCTCCATTGGCTACAGCTTTGTCTTTTGATGTTACTTTTTATTTCTTAATTCCACAAATATCTGTAAACTTCTATTTACCAGACACCTTGTTAGGCATGGATTACTCAGAGATCCATAAATAGACAATGGCACCTGTTTTTACAGGGGCTTAGAGTGTCATTATCTCCTCCCTCGAGGAAGAATAAGTAACATGTTGTGCTTCAGAAATATTTTCTCATCACTAAAACAAGACCCTATTGACAATGAATACATTTGTAATACTTTACAAAATCTATTTAATTAGTTACCATTCTATATCATTCTCTGAAGTAGGTATTTCCCTCAAGTGTAGATTCAGAAACCTAGGCTCAGAGAGGTCAAGTGATGTCCTAGTAACCTGTTAAGTGGCAGAAATCAGATCTGAGCTGAGGTTCTGTGACATTATCTCCTGGTCTTCTACTCTTCTCTCTGCCTGTTTTATTCTTCATCAATCAAAGGTAAGCATGGTCTGCCTGAGGATAATGGTATCTTAGAATGTTGTGGACAAAATGGAATTTAATTGTCATTTAAATTCAAGGCAGGGGTCCAGCATCCCAGAAAAGTAGAACCTTATCCTTTGCCTTGATATCCTTAGTGATGCAGAAGTTCATTGCTTCAGGAGACAGATCCATCCATTGAAGGGCAGCTGGGATGGCTAAAATGCTCTTAGTACAGAGCAGGTCAATAAGGGGCACTCAATCAAGACTTTTTTTTAAATGAATGGAAACCAAGCAGGGCTGTGATTTTGCTGCCTTTTCTTTCACACTGTCTCTTAGTTCTGCTTTCTGTAACAACTAAAAATAGCCTGCATGCAGTGAGGGTTTGTTAGATGCTAGGCACTGTTCTGAGTGACTTAGGCATGTTAATGGTTTTCATTCTTACAATAACCCTATAAAGTAAGTATTATTGTCATTTTCACCTTACAGATGAGCAAAATGAGTCCCAGGGAGGTGACTAATGCCTCCAAGATCACCCAGGGTCAGTGGGGACCCAGATGCATGGTTATGGAGCCTATATGTAGATTGTTCTAGAGACAGATTGTTTTCTGTGTTGTCCACAGGGAAAGATACACTGACATATCCCTCTGGACATATGCCTCAGGGGCCCTTCCCTCTCCCTCCTTTTTAGGTGTGTTTGCCTAAAATGTGATACGCCTGCGGCTTCCACACAGGGTCAGGCTATGAGCGCTGCTGCCTGAGTGAGGACCAGGCAGTAAGCAGGGGTTCAGGAAGGAAGTACCAAGAGCAGGTATGTCCACTCCAGGCGAGCTGAAGTCATGAAGACCTGCCAAGGGGGACTCTCCTCCCTTTCTGAAGGGAGAAAGATTTGAGTTCATGACCCTGGACTGAGGCATGGCAATGACCTCCTCATTCAGAGGTCAGCCTTCCCAGGGAGTCCTTGCCTGAGCCTCAAAGACACAGGTCCTTTCTCCTTCTGAGCCCTCATCGCTCTCATAGTGACTTTCACTGGATTTTCATTTCCCAATCTCTGAGCATTGTGAGAGCAAGGTCTACTTGTAAGCTCCATTTGCTTAAAAGTGACACAGTGCCTGAACACATGGCTTCCAGAAAATGCAGTTTTGAAGGTGAGCTTCTCAGAATCACACCAAATATAGTAGAATGATTGTGCTCACTAGATTTATGGATGGCACTGGTTGTAGTAGAAATGTTACACAGAGAAGGTATCTGCTGTGTGTGTGTATAGTACCTGTGTTCATGGTGTCTGTGAGTGTATTATGGGTTGGGTGTATTGACTGTGTACTTGTTTTACATGTGCATGGTTGGGTGTGTGTGTGTGTTGGGGATTGTATATATTGAGTGTGTGCTGTATGTATCATGGGCATCTTGTGTGTGTGATGAGTATTGTATGTTGTGTGTGTTAGGTGGATTGCTGTGTCTATGTTATATATAATGTGTGTATGTGCATATCTGGGTGCATATTCTGTGTATGTGTATGATGTGTATGTGTTGGGTATGTGTTATATGTCTGCTGTGTGTGTACGCCACGTATATGTTCTTATTCATAACAAAGTGATACTGATACTGCTGGTCTGAGGACCACACCTGAAAACCCCAATCTTGATATCTCCTCTCTAATCCTCAGATAGAAAGAGCAGCAGATAGGGTTGGGACCCAGGAAAATGGATTATTGAACACAAAGTTCATAGTTACCAGAAAAGTCAGCATGGAGTTTTAAAACTGATATTTTAAGCATGAGCTCATCTTCTTCATTGAATCACTGGGTGTTTGGCTATAATGAATCACACGCTGTTATAAAGAAAAAGGCAGCTTCCCACCAAGAAGCTGTGTTTGTGTTGACAAGTTCCAGAACTCCCATTCATCTTGAACAGTAGGATTATATGGAGCATCTTACAAGGAGTAAATAATATTCTATAAGGTATTCTGCATGCATTCAATATTTTTTTCTAAATATTAGCTCCCTGGAAAAACACTGTCTCCATCATTCTGCCAATAAGAGCTGAAAAACCCAGGTCTTTGGGCTCCTGGGTAGGCAAGCATTCTTCTCCTGAATGGCACCAGTGTCCCATGTGATTTGTGGTCAATATTTCCCATTGCAGAGGGTTTTTGCAGATTGTGTGAAACAATGTATGGAAACCCCCCAGTGTGTGCGGTGTGGTAGACTAACAATGTTGGGGTGTACTGTTCTTCTTCTCTCTGTGTCCCGTTTTCTCTGCATTTTCCTACCTAGGATCGGAGATCAGGAGCGGGGCCAGGGATAATTGAAAGTTGACAGCCACAAGCAAGGAGTCAGATGACTTTGCCAGCTCTGAAGTTTTTTTGAGATTTGGACTGTGTGGGATGATGAGACAATGGGGAAGATGCCGGTGTTTTCTTTAATGTGATCATGTAGTGAAGCGCAGAATGGCTTCTATCTGCTGGTCCCTCATGGGTTTTTAAGAAATGTCTTGACATTGAAATTGAGTAGCAGGTTCTGACCTTGACTAACTCCAGTGTGTTAGGCAGAGCCAGGTAGTACCCTGATGCTCTTCCGTTAGAGAAATGACTTGCAGCACATTTTGTGAGCCAGGCCTTTCCAAATTTGCCAGATTGAAATTTTGTCTTGCAGAATTTATAGAGATTGGTTCCTAGGATTTTAATTTGGTAAGCAGCCGTCTGCATCTCCAGAAATGCTTTCTCAGATGGAAACCTTGCCAGAGTTGAGATGAAGTTAAGGCCTAGTTCATTCCTTATTCATGAGACCTGGCCTAGTACACCCCTGTTAACTGCAGTGAGGTCAGGATCTAGACCATAGGGACAGTCTAATGGCTGAGACACCTGGGGGCAGAGAGATGAGGGTCTTTGAAAGGAGACCCAAGTGTGAATCACCACTTGCCAGCTGTGGGAGCCCAAGTGTTCTCTTGCTTTCTCCCCTCCCCCTCCTCTCTCCTCTTCCTGCCCAGTTTATGCTGGCTATTGAGAACCTGCAGGGTGCTAGGTACACAGCAAGTAATTACTCTTTATCCTATCAGGAATCCAACTTAGCAGGTTACATTGTCCCCAGTATGCATGGTGGTAAACCGAGGCTTAGAGAAAGAGAGGAGGCTTTCCAAAGGACACACTACCAGAACACTCTAGAGTTGGAAAGTGACTCCAAGTCAGAGACACTCTAATCCTTTTTTTTTTTCTTATCTGCAAAATGGAAGACAAAACTTTATCACAAAATTTTTGTTGGAAAACAATAAAGCAGCTTAATTTAAATACTCTGTAGCAACAAGAATATAGTAGGTGCTCAATATGTCAGTTTCTTTCCTTCCGTCATGTTCCTACTATTTAACTCAGCCTGATTTACATATCCCTCTTGCTTCGTTTCTCACCCCAGACTTGAACTATTTTAATTTTGTTCTCTTTCATCTTTCCCACCCAATATTGGCCCTTGGGTCTCCTGGATTGGAAAATTAGCAGCCTGTCAAGTTGGGTTCAGCATCTGCCTGGCAGCTGCACCCACGCTCTCTGTGTCCCTTGCTCTAGGTCACACCAGCCCCCCTCACTTTTTTTTTTTTTGAGTTGGAGTCTCACTCTGTCACCCAGACTGGAGTGCAGTGGCGGCTCCCGGCCACCGTAGCCTCAGCCTGCTGGGCTCCGGCGATCCTTCCACCTCAGCCTTCCAAGTAGCTGGAACTATAGGAGGGCTACCACACCCGCCTAATTTTGATTTATTGTAGAGATGAGGTCTCACCAAGTTGCCCAGATGGGTCTCGAACCTGCGGGCTCAGGCAATCTACTCACCTCAGCCTCCCAAAGGTGCGGGATTATAGGCTGAGCCACCGAGCCCAGCTCCCCTCACTTTTTAAAAACTGCATTTATCAAAAGGACAAATATTTGGACTTTGCAGCAACTTGGATGGATTTGGAGTCAATCATACTCAGTGATCTATCACAGAAACAAAGAACAGAGTGCCATATGTTCTCACCCATAAGCGGACCTTGAAACAATTATAATACTATAAGAAAGCAATTGGCAGTGGTAAGAAACTGTCAGGGGAGGGGGGATGGGATTGGAAGTTGAGGGAAACTGCTAGGGGAGGGAGGGGCATACTTCATCAACAAGGGTACCTGCATAATCAATGTTTGTATACCTAACCCTGAATTGTACCCCACATCTTTATAATAAAAAATAATAATTTTTAAAAACTGCATTTATAAATGATGAAATCATTTTTCAATTATTATTATTAATAGCAGCTGCCATTTATTGAGTACCACATGCCAGTGACTGTGAAGATTGCTCAATGTGGTATATTTATTTTGTCTTCCCATCAAAGTTATATGCTATTATGGGTCCCCATGTTATAGAAAATATTGAGAATGAGAGAAGTTAAGTGACTTACACAAGGTCACACAGCTGGAAAGTAGAAGAGCTTGGATTCTTGTGCCTTTGGCCATGAAGGACATGCTCTTAACTGCGTTGTTGTTCCCTTCACAGTGCCAACAAATAGGAAAGGGTAGTGAACGAGCTTGGCTTTAGAGTTAAGATAACTGGGTCTGCATCCCAGCCCTTCCCCGTGTGAGCTGCATGGCAGTCATTTCCTCTCTCTGTGTTTTTTCTTTTTTTAATATAAAAGGAACCCTAAGTGGTGGCATTGAGTGGGCACATACTACCCCTGTGGGTCTCATTGGGCAGATAGTCTTGTCCATCTAAACACTGTTGGTTTCCTGTTATAGAAGCAGACTGTCTGTGTGTGGCTGATGGAATCTCAAACTGTTAATTTCTCTCTTGTTTTTCAGGTAATGAACCAAAAAGATCATGTCTGAAGTACAAGGAACAGTTGAGTTTTCTGTAGAGCTACACAAATTTTATAATGTGGATCTCTTTCAGAGAGGGTAAGTATGTTTCACAATTTGCATGTGTCTGTGCATGTGTGTGTTTGTGTTTTGTGTATTTCCTTGGAAGGAGGTGGAGGTGGGAACGGCAGATTATAGAAAATTTGGGATTAATGAGGAAAGGATTTTCAAAATGTTTTCTTGCTACATCAGAAATTCAAACATTTAATTTCTCTGAAAATAAACCATATATTTATACAGATATTTGAAAATGCTCGTTTGTCTCCTCCCTTCTGCACTCCCTTCTACCTTCTTTATTCTCAGTTGCTCTTTCCATTATATATGCCAATTTTTGAAGAAAGGTGAATTTATGGGGAATGAAGCATGCCTGTGTAGCTCTGATAAAATGGTGCCTCTATGCTCCATTCTAATGGAGCCAAAATCCCGAAAACCACGTTGCAAAACGTGTGCCTTGATCTTTCAAAAACTGAGAATGTTGGTATTTACAGCTGCCTCTTTAAATACATAATTAAACTATATTGATTCCATGATAGACTTATCTCCCAGGATCACCATAAAAGCAAAGACATGAAATGTTTGTGCAAGCAATGAAACACAGATTAGAGCTACATGTACTCAAGATAGCTGCTACTGCTTTTCCCATGTTACTGACAGTAAGACCAAAGTTCATAGAAACAGAATTTATTTTCCCAAGTTAACAGGACAAATCAGTGTCCTAAAACAAGGGGTATCACGTGTTCTCACTCATAAATGGGCCCTGATCACTGATCACATGAGCACAAGGATGGGATTGACAGATGTCAGACGCTGCTAGGAGAGAGAGGGAGGGAAGCTGGGGCACGTGGCAACACACGGGGCACCTGGTCCACTATCGGGGGAAAGAAGGCCAGCTAGAAGCTCAAATTTTACCTGCATGCAACTTCCTTATGCAGAAAATCCTCACTTGTAACCCACAACTCTAAGATAACTTTTTTTTTTTAAATGAGGATCTATGAGTTTGATTTGGGAGCATAACAAACTTCCCTAAAACTTAGTGGCTTAAAACAATGACTTTCAGTTTAGGTCATGATTCCGAGTAAGTAATTTGGAATGGGCTCAGGTGGGTGGCTCTGCTGAACTGGATCAGGCCTGGCTGATCTCAGCTGAGCTTGCTCTCAGGTCATGGGCTCTCTGCTGGGAGGCTGTATTTCTCCTCCCTGTTGTGGTCTCTACATCCTCTATCAGGAGTACGTTTTGGGGTTTGGAATCTAGCTAGGTTCCAAGGGCAAAAGTAGCAACATAGAAAACCTCTTGATGTTCAGCTTTGAAACTTGCATAGAGTTGTTTTTTTTTTGTTTT
>CAUYQG010088093.1:0-14822 GCA_963574415.1 Tarsius wallacei | reverse complement strand
GGTGGTCAGCAAAGGTCCCCAAAGGCACAAAGAGTTCTAAGAAAATTTGGAGCCGGGCTCCATAGCTCAGCCTGTAATCCCGCGCTTTGGGAGGCTGAGGTGAGTGGATTGCCTGAGCCCGCGGGTTCGAGACCCGCCTGGAAAACTGGGCGAGACCTCATCTCTACAATAAGTCAAAAAATTAGCCAGGCGTGGTAGCGCGCGCCTGTAGTTCCAGCTACTTGGAAGGCTGAAGCGGAAGGATCACCGGAGCCCAGCAGGTCGAGGCTGCGGTGGCCAGGAGCGGCCACTGCACTCCAGTCTGGGTGTCAGAGTGAGACTCCAACTCAAAAAAAAAAAAAAAGAAAATTCTACCTGTAATTGCTGGAGGAAGCCCATTGCTTCTCAGTGCTTCCTGGTGGGGCACATCCAAGGTAACTCTCTAGGAAATGTCTATAAGAGCCAGACTCCCCACAGCCTGGCATGTCCCCAGTCCCATCATGGTTGGCCCAGAAGCTGCTCCTCTCCCCCCCTACCAAAGCCAGAGGGATCTTCTATAAGAAAGCGGACACCCCCACCAGGCGAGCCAGGACAGAACGCTGAGCTCTGTATCTGGCATTCCTGGGCCCCCATACCTGTGGCAATTGTGTCTGACCACAGCTAATAGGAAAGCAAACCACGCATAAGGGTTTGCTTGCACAAGGGTCCATCATATCTTCACCTTACTTGCACATCTGGCCAAGTACATGGATGAGAAAAGGGGGCTTGGGGAGCCAAAGCCTCCACTGCAGGCTCAGGGGGCGTCAAGGCAGGACTAGGAGCGAACTTGTATCCATAGCCCCTTGCTTTGCAGTCCCATGCCAGGAACTCCTTGTCCAACAAGGGGTCCTGGGCAAGACCCTCATTGGCTGGTATGACTCCGGGCAGGGGTCTTAGCCAGGGGGATTGTGGGGGCCAGAATGGAGAAGGCAGAGGGAGCTGGACTGACATAAGGAAAACACTTATCCCTGGGGAGGGGGCAGGTCAGGGAAGGCTCCCTGGAGGAGGTTCTGGGGGCTGAGTTTTATGCATACAAAATGGATATTCAAGAGGAAGAGAGGCTGATGGAAAGAGGGTGGCTCCAGCAGACAGAAAGCTCTGTGTGGTGAGGGAATGAATGAGGTGCCCAGGACCACTGATGTCTGCTGCGGCTCAGTGGCGCGTGGAGGAGAGATGGGGGTTAGGGCAGCAGGAGGCAGTGACTGCAGATAAGGCTGAGCACACAGGAAGGGACCCTTCCAGGAAGGACCTTGAATGCCAGGACAAGGGTTTAGAGTTTATCATGAAAGCTGTCAGGGAAGGGGGTGCCCTGGACGACTTTGAGCAAGAGGAGCCATGGGATGGAAGGTCTGATCCATCTGGTAAACTCATTCTGGATCACCGAGGTGCGGGCGTAGGGAGGGGCCCTTGCCAACCCTGTCTCCAGGGTGGTGGCGATTGTCAACAAGCTAACCAGTAAGAAAGGAAGGAGCCGGTATTGAAGGCTGCTAGGTTTCCTGGATGTCTTATCTGGTCCCCCATCTCACCCAAGCTTTTCTACAAGCCTGGACAACCCTGTTCCCCCAGTTTCTTCCTCCTGAATCTCCCCACACATCCTGAAGCACACATGCCAACCTTTGCACGCAGCAGAATCACATGTTATTCAGAACTTAGTTTACATGTGAAATTTCAAAGTCCTCAATGGCACCAAATATCAGCTTTCACCGTGCAGCGATTGTTTCTCTGTACTCCGTTACCCAAGAACCGTGTCTGACATTGAACTTGACAGGTGGAGACAGCCCACAATTGGGTTGTACCGGGCTCCCAGGAGGTGGGAGATCTGAGTGGCTGCTGGTGGGATCCTGCCCTGCCTCCCTCTGAGCCCACCAGGGATGTGACCCAGGGCTTCATTCCTTCATTGCCTGGGGTCAATTGGCAGTTTGCTCTCAGCCTGGCCTTGAGTCTGGGGGACCCCCAGGACAGGGTGGTCTGCTTTCCCAGAGCTCAGGGAGGCTTGGGAGATGGCCGTGAAGACACAAAGCATCAGGCAGGGACATATAGGGGGCCCAAAGGGAGGGTGTGAGGGGGAGCCCTGCTCTGGTGGTCATGTCACCAGACAGGGTCAGACAGACTGCCTCAGCTCTTGAGGCCTCCAAAGGGAGGACAGCATGTTCTAGAAGCATTCATGCCCAGGAGAGCTGGAGGCTTTCCTGAGGGTCTTGGCCAAGCCCTTGGAGGGGAAGAGGGTCTGGGACCTTCCAGCCTGTCAGAGAACCCTGCTGGTGGAGGAGGGTCTAAGATCTTAAATTTGACCTTTCTCTCAAACTCCAGAGCCTTGGCCAGAGCGGCCTGGGAGAGTGGATTCTCCCCTCTTTCCCTCCCCATCCACAAGACCATGAGTGGCTCCCTGGCCATTCCAGACTTCATCCTCTCCATCCATAAATGAGTGGACAGGACCAGACCACAGAAGTTTCCGGTAGCTCCAGCCTGCATCTTTTAACCCTAGATGAGCTGAACCAGCATGGCTCCTCTCCCAGGACAGATGAAGAACAGAAACAGAGAGGGTGTTTTCCTCAAGGTCACACAGCAGAGCAGTCCCTACAAGGAGGACTGACAGAAGTTTCTGAACTGCCACCCAAGACTCCAGGAAGCGGGGCAGACACTTGCCTGCACCAGGGTGTGGGGTGGTGAGTGTATGCCAATCACCCGTGAGAGTGCTTTCGGGGGAGTGAGCTGAGCCAGTTCAGACCTCCCTCCACCCCACCCCCAGCACTTTCTCCAAACAGCCCTAGTCAACCTGGGTGGGCTGGAGTGGGGGTCTCTTTGGCCTCCCGGCCTCCCCTGGAAGCGAGGAGACCTTCACTTCCCCTACCTCACCCTCAGGTATTTTTAGGCCATCTCCCTGAGGGGAGCTCCTAAGAGACCTGGTGCAAGCAAGTGTCTGCAGCTGTCACCTGGAAGGTTCGTTTTGGGCCAGCGGGGTGGGGGCAGGGTTTGTAGGAAAAAGAGGTAGGTGATGCCTCTAGACCTCAATTGGTTCCCTCGGCAGTAAAATGGGGAAAATGAAATGGGTGGCCGATGGGGGGAGGGGGTGACATGAGCTGGGGAGGGTAATGGGCACAGGCCTTGGCAGTCAGCGAGAGTTTGACAAATGTCAGCTCAGCCCAAAGTCCCAGGTACCCTTGCTCCAGTGCCAGCCGCAGGTGCCACCTTGCCTTTGCAGACTCTATTTCACCTCATCCTTACAACTGCCCTGGGGCAAAGGCAAGTCAGCCCTTGTTGGTCTCCTACTGCTCTGCACCCCACACCCTCTTGGTTCCAGGAAATTGGGGAGGCATGGGTCATCCAGTCCCTGGTTTGTCCGTCCCAGCAGGGAGGTGATTGGAGTGTGAGGGGTCCAGAGGACCCTCTATGGATCTTCCTGGGCACAGGGGTGCAGGGCCCAGGGCTGTGAGGTTGGGTGGGGGAACTGGATTACACAAGTGACAGGAAGCCCCGGGCCAGCAGCACACCGTGGGCATTCAGGAAAGGCTAGGCAGCTTCTTCCCCTCCCCCTTCTCTGGCATTGTCATCATAGTCATCACTACTACCACCATCTTCTTCATCACTGTTGTCACCATCCTCCCCCTCACCATCACCACCATCATCATAACGGTTGTCATCATCAGCGACACCATCATCCTTCTCTTACTCCTTCTCATTGTCACCGCCATCGTCACCCTCATCATTGTCGTCATCAATGTCATCATCATCATCACCATCCTAAGGTTGGGAGGAGGGAAGGAGGGTGGGTAGGACCACATCCTCTTCCTGACATCTTGCCCATCAATGTCAACATGGAGTTGTCTGGGGATTGCAGCTCCCAAGTTTCATGTTCATGTTCATGTTCATGTTCATGTCCATGTTTTGAAACCACAAACAGACCTCCTTCCAGCCCTTGAACTTTTGAACTCTCTTCCTCTTACACCCCTAGCCCAGGTGAAGGGCAGTCCAGGGAGGAAAGCCCAAGGACACCAGTCTACATGCTTATTGGGGAACTCTGGTGGGCGTGTTTCTAAGGTCCAACACTTCATGGTCCATTGGTCCAAGGTTGAGGTTGATCTTTGTGATGGCTGGTCATTAATTTATATGCTCCTTCCACAGACATCAGTGAAAGGCACAGTTCTGGCCCTGACCCAATGCTCGAGATTCCTGGAGAAACCCACAGGTAGCAGATGGGGTATAGGGTGTGAGTCCTAAGATGGGGTGTACCCTTGTGGATGGGTGCTTAATTGGGCCTGGCTTTGTTGTTATTGGTTTTAAAAAAAGATATTCCCTCCCTCCCCTTCTCTTTCCTCCTTCCATCTGAATATAAGTTGTTTTAGAATAGGTTACACAATCTCTTGGTATAAAAGTCAAAAGATGTCAAGGGTTTGATGTCTCCCTTCCATCCCTGTGCCAGGGCTGCCAGGGCCCTATGCAAGATGAAGATATGGGACCTTTGTATAAGAATCATTAAGAATCACTAGGGAAATGCACATCAAAATTATAATTAGATATCACCTCAAACCCGTTAAGATGGCTACTATTAAAAAACAAACAGGCCAGGTTCGGTGGCTCAGTCTGTAATCCCAGCACTTTGGGAGGCTGAGGCGAATGGATTGCCTGAGCCTGCGGGTTCGAGACCCACCCAGGCAACTTGGCGAGACCTCATCTCTACAATAAATAAAAAATTAGCCAGGTGTGGTAGTGCATGCCTGTAGTTCCCACTACTTGGAAGGCTGAGGTGGAAAGATCACCGGAGCCCAGTGGGTCGAGGCTGCAGTGGCCGGAAGTGTGCCACTACCCTCCAGTCTGGGCGACATAGTAGGACTCCGACTCAAAACAAACAAACAAACAAACAAAGAGAAAATAGCAAATGTTGGTTGGTGAGGACATAGAGAAATTGGAGCCCTGTGCACTATCGATGGGAATGTAAAATTGGTACAGCTACTTTGCAAACAGTATAGTGGTTGCTCAAAAAGCTAAAAATTGAATTAACATATGATCCAGCAATTACAATTCTGGGCATATGGTTTGAATGATGGTGTCCCCTCCAAAATATATGTTGAAATTTAATTCTCAATGCAATAGTATTAAGAGGTGACCAAGTCATGAGGGCAGAGCCCTTATCAACGGGATTAGCACCCTTATCAAAGGAAGTCATCTTGGCAACAGAGAGCAGCCCTCACCAGACTCCAATGCCAGTGCCTTGATCTTGGACTTTTTAGCCTCCAGAGCTATAAGAAATAAATTCAATTCTTTATAAATTGCCAAGTCTAAGGCATTGTGTCAGAGCAGCACACGTGGACTAGGATACTTTTCAAAAGAATTGAGAGCAGTGACTTAAAGAGATATTTGTACACTCGTGTTCATAGCAGCAGTATTCACAATAGCTAAAACATGACAGCAACCCTGCTGTCCATTGACTGAGGGATAAATTAGCAAATGCGGTATATCCATACAATGGAATATTACTCACCCTCGAAAAAGAAGGAAATTCTGATACATGCTACAACATGGCTGAAGCTTAAGGGCATTCACGTTAAGTGAAATAAGCCAGTTAGGCACAAAAAAACACTGTATAATCACACTTTTGTGAGGGCCCTGGAGTAGTTAAACTCATAGACACAGAAAGTACAGTGGTGGTTACCAGGGGTGGGGTGGGGGGGGGAGGAATGGAAAGTTATTATTTACTGGGGACAGAGTTTCCATTTTGGAAGGATGAGAACGTTCTGGAGATGGATGGTAGCAACGATGTGGTTGAACAGCAATGTGAACATGTTTAATGCCACTGACCTGCACACATACACATAACGGTTGAAATGGTAAATTTTATGTTATATGTATTTTACCACAATAAAAAATTGTAAAAAAAGATTAAGAAATTCAAGATGGTGACCGGACGGCATGAAACCACATGCAGGGCCCCTAGGAGCCAGGCTGTGTGACTTTGTAGGTGGCAAGCCTGTGAAGTTGGCAGCCTGTCCCTCAGCTACCTTGGAGTTTCTCTGGGAGCAACCAGTACTGTCATCTCATCTGTCCCTTTTTGGGGATATTCTAAGAATACGTGGTGACAGCGTGGATTCTTATGCCTTCCCCTTGTCCTGTTTACACAACATGCACTCACATCCTCTGTACCTGGCTGTCGTCACCTTGTGTCCCTAAACACTGCTCTGTCTCAGAATGGAGAGAGCTTCCTCATTTCTCTGACAGCTATCAAGTGGCCCATTATAGGGATGTGTCACAATTTATTTAACTGTGCCACCACAGATGAGCATTCAGGTGGTTTCTGACCTTTGATAATACAAATGACGGGGCGATACTCCAAGGTGCATATATATCTAGCTGTACATATATCATTTGTTGGTGTGCCAGGGCATCTAGGAAAAATTCCCAGACCTGGAATTGCTGAGCCAAACCGAACTATTTTAACTTGGTTAGGTACTGAAAAATGTTCTTTATTTTTATTTTTATTTATTTATTTTTGAATAGGAGTCCACACTGTCACCCAGGCTGAAGTGCAGTGGCAAGCCCATGGCCACCGCAGCCTCTGCCTGCTGGATTCAGGTGATCCTTCAGCCTCAGCCCTCCAAATAGCTGGAACCACAGGCATACGCCACCATGCCTAGCTGATTTTTTGATTTACGGTAGAGACAAGTTCTCGCCAAGATGCCCAGGCTGGTCTTGAACCCCTGGGCTCAGGCAATCCTCTTGCCTCTGCCTCTCAAAGTGCTGGGATTACAGGTATGAGCCACCATGCCCAGCTGAAAAATGCTCTTTAAAGAAGTTTTATCAATCTATATGTCAGAGAAATGTGTTTACCCATCAATACAGTCTGTAATCAAAGTTTCTGATCCTTGCCAAATAAATAAGTGAGACTTTGTATCTCAGAATAGTTTAAATTTGTATTTGTCTTATTAAAAGAGAAGTTGATGATACCAAAAGCACAAGCAACAAAATTTTAAAAAATGGATACGTTGGACTTAACTCAAAATGAAAACTTTTGTGCATCACAGGACATTCTCAAGAAAGTGAATAGATCACTCATAGAATGGAGAAAATATTTGCAAATCTTGTATCTTATAAGGACCTGGTATCCAGAATGTATAAGGAACACGTACAATTTGACAACCAAAAGACAAATAACCCAATTAAAAATGGGCAAAAGACTTGAATAGACATTTCTCCACAGAAGATACACAAAGGACAACAAATGTGAACAGATGCTCAGCATCACGGATCACTGGGGAAATGCAAATCAAACCCACAAAGAGGCACTACCTCACACCCACTAGGATGGCTATAATCAAAAAAGGGAGGGACAGATAACAAGATTGGGGGGGAGATGTGAATATATTGAACCCACATACACTGCTGGTGGGAATTACAAAATGGTGCAGCCACTGGGGAAAACAGTTCAGTGGTTCCTCAAAAAGTTATACATAGAGGCCGGGCACAGTGGCTCACAACTGTAATCCCAGCACTTTGGGAGACCAAGAGGAGAGGATCCCTGGAGCCCAGGAGTTTGAGACCAACCAGGTCAACATAACAAGATCTCATCTGTGCAAAAAGTCAAAAGATTAGCCAGACATGGTGGTGAGCATCTGTAGTCCCAGCTACTTGGGAGGCTGAAGTGGAAGAATCGCTTTAACCCAGGAGGTCGAGGCTGTGGTCAGCTGTGAGCATGCCACTGCACTCCAGCCTAGACAACAGAATAAGACCCTTACTCAAAAAAAAAAAGTTACACATAAAATTACCATAAGCCTCAGCAACTCCACTCCTAGATAGATTCCCCAGAGCATTGGAAACAGAAACTCTAACAGATCCATGTACACGCATGTTCAGAGCAGCATTATTCACAAAGCACAAAGTCTACAAGGTGAAGACAACCCAGTGTCATCAAGGAATACATGAAAAAATTGCGGTAGAAACATACGATGGAATATTATTCAGCCATAGAAAGGAAGGAAGTCGGATACATGCTGCAACATGGTTGAAACACTGAAAACACGCTATGTGAAAGAAACCAGACATGAAAGCCCACATTTTCTATGATTCCATTTTTACAAAATGAGAGTAAATCCATAGAGAGAGATTGGTGGTCGCCAGGGTGTGGGGGGAGAGAGAATGGAGAGTGCCTGTTCATGGGGAGGGGATTTCCTTTTGGGTGATAAAAATGTTTTGGAGTTAGATAGAGGTGGCAGGTGCACAACCCCATGAAGGTACTTATTAAATGTCACTGAATTGTTCACTTTAAAATGATTAATTGTGTTAAGTGAATTTCACTTCAATTTAAAGAAGGTGGAATGGAGCATATTTTAATGTGTTCCGGAACCATATGCATTTCCTTGTCTGTGACCCGGTGATATCATTTGACCATTTTTCTATTGAGTTATTGATCTTTAAAAATTGATTTGTAATTCTGTGTTTTTAAAGAAAACGATCTTTTGTGATGAATTGCAAATCTTTTTCTCAGGTTTTATTTTTTTAAATTTAGTTATGGTGGCTTTCCCCCAAAGAATTACAAATAATACAGTAATTGTAATCAAATTTATTATTCTTTCTTTTATGGCATCTGGTTTTGGTGGGTGACAGAGTGAGACTCAGGTTCAAAAAAGAAAGAAAGAAAGAAAGAAAGAAAGAAAGAAAGAAAGAAAGATCACTGGGAAATTTCTCTATGCTTTCTTATGAGCTCTTTAGGTTTTTAACTCTTTGAGTCGTCTGTGATTTCTTTGGTGTTAGATGCAAGGTTCAGATTCAACTTGATTCCAGATGGTGCCTGGGTTGTCCCAGCCCCACTTGTTAAGTCATTCATCCTTTCCCTTGGCGGTTGAGATGCCCCTCAGAGGTTGGTGCTGGGGAATCAGGCTCTGAGACTCTTAGAACTGGGTGCTGTGGTTTGTTTGAGTGGGGCAATCTTAGCAGCAACACCTGCGGGACTGACCAAGGGATGCAAGGTCAGACAGAGGGCAGACTTGGGCCATGGTGCAGTGGGAAGAGTGGCCTCAGCCCACCATGGGGAGTTCTAGAGCTGGGATGGCTGCACAGAGGGTCCCAAATTGAGGCTAGGGGCCTGCGTGCCATCTCATCAACCAACCGTGGATGTGGGATACCTAGGGAGGCAGCGCTTGGAGAGGGACTCAGCATTGGGCAACACTCCCTACAGCTAGGTCCTGAAGGGCAGTGTACCACAGTATCCATGACCGCCTGCCCCTCGTGCCATCGGTATCCACCTCTTTTGTAAGGTAAGGTTCTCCCACCCTGAAACAATGCCTTCAAGTTTCCTTGAGTCCCTGTATTAGCTTCCTGGACTGCTACAACAAATTACCACAAACTTGGTGGCTTAAAACAATGGAAACTTATTCTCCACCATTCCGGAGGGCAGAAGTCAAGGTGTCGGCAGGGCCATGCTCCCTCTGAAGGTTTTAGGGGAAGGTCCTGCCTCTTCCAGCTACTGGTGGCTCCAAGAGTTCCTTGGCATGTGGCTGCATCACTCCATTCTCTGCCTCTGTTATCACATGCTCTTCCCCTCTGTGTCTATGTCATCTCTTCTGTCTCGTATAAAGACATTTGTCATTAGATTTAGGACCCACTTGAGTAATCCAGGATGATCTCATCTTGAGATTGTTAACTTATTACACCTACAAAGACTGTTTTTCCAAATAAGGTCACACTCACAGGTACCTAAGGTTAGGACTTGAACTTGTGTTTTGGGGGCCCACCATTCAACCCACTATAGTCTCTATTCCTGGGAAAATTTACAAAAGGAAGGTTTGTTGTTCAAAATCTAGTTTCCACTACTGCACCTGGTCTCAGAGCCAGAGGTGACATCATCTTCCTCCCTATCTCTACACCCTAGACCTCCCCTCACCCTTAGCTAGCACCTCTGCTGGCCTAGGTGGCTTACCAGTTGGAGGGACCCAAACTCGAATCCCTGAGGGCTTTGAGCCCCTGGTCACCATGCTCTTTTCAGGCTGTGGCTGCTGCACTTCTGCATTTGCTATAAAAAAAAAAATTGGGCATGGGCGTGTAGAGATGCTCCATTGGATTGACTTGGGTGTCGCTCATCTTCTCCCCTTCTCCATTTTGAAGCTGTAGCCTCTGCCCTCCCCTGCCCCCGACACTGATCAGAATCAATTACCCCTGCCAAGATGGTGATGTCTTCTCTTGCTTGCTGGCCTCCTGGTACAAGGAGCCCGAAGTGCCCAGCCAGCAGCTGTGTCTTCAAGTTTAATAGGATCCTTTCTGTGAATCCTGGTTGAAGAGTCTCTCTCTGGGGATCAGGTCTTGCAGACTCACCAAACCTAGAGTTGTGAGGTTGGAAAACATTCCCCCAAGTGAGCTCCTGGAATGATAGTAAATGGAGACACTTCTCCTCCCACTGCCTGGTTCTTGAGCCAATGATGGTTGATTTCACATGTGTTCTGTATCCCGCAGGATGATGCCACACCCTTGCATTATCTTAGCCACACCTTCCAAACGCCATTGCATCACACTGAGGCCAGCAGTTTCTGGGTGACGCAGAATGTGACGAAGTCAGTGGATCCTCTGGTCACAGGTCCTTGACCATAAATGGGTTCCTTGGTCCAATGTGGAGATTTTCACTTTCCATCCCCCAACCTCTAGGTTCTAAGGTACCTGCTTGTGTCTGTGGCCATGCTAGTGCTTAATCCTGAAGGACAATCTCCATCTCGTGATGGATTCTACTGGGTCTATCTGTCTGGCTTGGCAGGTCTGATGTGACCCAGCTCATGATATAAGTTCTGGTTACACGCCTGTTGATAGTTGATGGCCAAGAGCACACCCAGAGCTGCTTTTCAAACAATGTGTGATTCTCTACTGTAAATGGCATGACCTTGCTCCAGAGTCCAAAGGGATCTAGATTGTGATCTCCAATTGAGGTTTGCCATCAGCAAGCAACCCATGGCATCTTTTTTTTCTGCACAGCATCTCTAAAACCACGTGATCTGCAGGGGCAGGGGGCAGGAATGGCAGAGCTGTCTCTGCTACAGGGTCCCTTCCTGCCTTGGGTCCTCTCAAAATCCTTCATGGATTCCCAACCGTAGAGCACGCTGCCTCCAGGATGGAAGCAACCCACCAGGCATCTCTTCGCAGGAGGAGCGGATATCTGTCTACCTCTAATGTCTCAGCATGTGCCTTAGACATCCAGAACCTTACAGCCCTCGTAGGGCTTATCCTCCACTCCCTGAAGTGCAAACTTATCAACGTTTCCAAAGTACCAGTTGTTTCTTGCCCATGTGATCTGATTAACATGATAACATCAACACAGTAGACTTATATGATGTTCTCCAGAAAGCCCAGGTCCCTTAGGACTATGTTATAACAGATAGATGAAAAGAGAGTAAACGTAGCCTTGGGGCGAGACAGTGAATGTATACTATTAACCATTCCAAGGGAGCAGAGACTCCTTCTGATCTCCTTTGTGGTAGGGCTGAGAAATCATGCATTTGTCAGCTCAATGACCACCTGTCATGGACCCGAGGCCATATCCCTCTGTGTTAGCTGAGATACATCTGGAAGAACAGCTGCAACTGGGGCCACCATTTAGTTGAGTTTGCAGTTGTCCACTGTTATCTTCCAGGATTTATCTGTGCTTTTCAGAGAGACTAGTCAATCGAATGGGCATGCGAGAGGGACTGCTACCTCTGTATCCTTTCAGTCTTTGAGAGTGGTACAAATCTCTGCTGTTCCCCTGAGGGTAAAATACTTTTTAATATGCACTATCTTATCTGGAGGGTTGTGGTAAATTAGATTATTCTTGCTGCTGTAACCAAGTACCACACACTTAGTGGATTAAAGCACAAATTTATTATCTTATAGTTCTGGAGGCCAGAAGTCCAAAATGGGTCTCACTAGGCTCCAATGAACGTATTGGCAGGGCTTGGTTCCTTTTGGAGGCTCTTGGGGAGAAACTGCTTCCTGCCCTTTTCCCTTCTAGAGACTACCCACGTTCCCTGGCTCACAGCCCCTTCTTCCTCAAAGCCAGCAGCGTCAGCTGACTCTCACATGGGAGACTTGGGAGGCTGAGGCAGAAGGATTGCCTGAAGCCAGGAGGTCAAGGCTGCGGTGAGTCATGATCATGCCACTGCATTCCAGCCTGGGCAACAGAATGAGACCCTGACTCAAGAAAACAAACAAACAAACTCAGCTGCTTAACAACCTTAATTCCAACTGCAACTTTAACTCCTCCTTGCCATGTAAGGTAACTTAGTCACAGATTCAAGACACTTGAATGTAAACTCCTTGGGAGGGCTGTTTTCCCACTACTGTGGTCTGAATGTTTGTGCTCACCCCAGATTCTTATGTTGAAATCCTAACCCCCAAGGTCATGGTATTAAGAGGTGGGGACTTTGGAAGATGATTATGTCCTGAAGGCAGAGCTCTCAGGAATGGGATTAGTGCCTGTATCGAAGAGGCCCAAGGGAGCCCACCCATCCCCTTCCTCCATATGAGGGCACAAGAAGGAGGAAATGAGCCCATCCTAGATACCAGATCTGCGGGTACCTTGATATTGGACTTCCAACCTCGGAACTATGAGTAATAAATTTCTGCTCAGGCATGGTGACTCATACCTGCAATCCCAGCACTTTGGGAGGCTGAGGCAGGAGGATAGTTTGAGCTCAGGAGTTTGAGATCAGCATAGGCAATAGAGCCAGACATTGCTTGTACAAAAAAAATTTTTAAACTTTCTGTTATTCATATACCACCCAGTTGATAGTATCTTGTTACAGCAGACCGAGCAGACTAAAACACTGCCTACCACCCAGGGGTGCAGTGTCAAAACCTTCCGACTACTTTTCTCATTCTAACAGCTCTTACCTTGTGGATGAATGGATGAATGCAGGGGGTATGTCCACGCCAACCATACATTCAGGGACCAGTAAATGACCTCTGGGTGAGCCCATGGAGCTCATGAGCCAACTGTGAGTCACTAGGGTGGGGCAACATTGGTTCCTCAGTCCTCACACTCCAACAGAGGACCATCATTACATGTTGGGTCCCCAAGGGTCAACTCGAACACTGCGTGAAGGGTCCCTTGCCTCCAGTGTATGGTAACCCATGTAAATGGCCATAAGTCCTTAAGGAAGGACTTGGGGATTCATGACCACACGCATTGGTCGTTGCAGGCTTTTTCCACATGGGACCCAGTCTCTCCTCAGTCAACGAGTTCTAGGCCTGAGAATTGTCAGAGGTCTGAAAACTGGGCAGGGGATTATGACTTTGATGGGCAGCTGTACTTGGCCTCTGGGCTCTCCTTCCTTGATTCCTACAGGCTGCATAGATGAAGCAACACCCTTGTTGGCGGCCCATCTGTGGTGACCTTTGAAAGGCACATTCTATCAACCATCCTCTAAGCTCTTTCTGGGTCAGTGACTCTCCCCCCTACCACACTGTCAATCTGTCCTTGGGGCTTATTATGAGAATTGTGCCCACCTTGCTGGGCAGTGAAGCAAACTTCTCCCTTGGGTCATCGGTGTCAGGGAGCTAGGGTTGTACTCGGTGTCAGGGAGCTAGGGTTGTACCAGCATCTCCCACTGTCAGCCCCACTCACAGAAGAGCCTTCCAGTGGGTGCACCCTCCCCATACATCCCCTGATGCCTGGGTCCCCGTGGAACACAGGTGGCGGGCAGGTTGTCCAACCTTATGTAGAACACCACTCCAGCACAACTACGCTCCTTCCTTCCTTGGCCTTCTGCCATGATTGGTCTGGTATTTTTATTTAGTGTAGACCACTCCTTTCTCCAAACAAGGAAAAAAATGCCATTAAAGTCACACCAATAGAAAGATTTTTCCTTCCTTCTGCAGATTCTCACTCTATGGTGATTTTATTTGCTGTTTAATGGCACTCTAAGTAGAGAAAAATTAAAACTTTAAATTATTGGCAGGCATTTCACCACTCACCTTGACAAGGTGGAATGACAGTTTTAATGACAAATATAAGAGCATTTAACTCATGTGGAATCGCTGAAATATGACATTTCCTATTTGGTAGCTCACTCATGGACATGGACCTTGCTTTTAGAAGAAGAGTAGTGACACTGCGCAAAATTAACTCAACTGTTTTTTGTTTTGTTTTGTTTTAGAGACTGGGTCTTTCTCTATTGCCCAGGCTGGAGTGAAGTGGTGTGACCATAGCTTATTGCAGACTCAAACTTCTGGACTCAAGTGATCCTCTCACCTGAGTCTCCCAAGTAGCTGGGACTACAGGTGTGTGCCATCATGCCCAGCTAATTTTATTTTATTATTTTTTTCTTTTTTGCAGAGACAGGGGTCTCGCTGTGCTGCCCAGGCTAGTCTTGAACTCCTGGTCTCAAGCAATCCTCCAGCCTTGGCCCCCCCAAAGCCTCAGGATTACAAGCATGAGCCACTGCACCTGCCTCAACCATTTTTATTTCAGTTCTTGATACGCACACATTCTATCAACACCCTCTGCCTTCAGTTTCCTGATGCATAGGGAAGGACTGAAGGAACAGGAGCAGTGGTCGGCCTTGTCTTGTCCTGTCATTCTGTGTCATCTTGTCCTGTCATTCTGTGTCATCACATCAACATGTGTGGCTGGCTAATACAGGGAGTAACATGAATTGGAAAGGCTAACACAGGCTGCACTGGTGGGTCGTAGTTCTTAGAATTGTACTGCATTATTCTTTTTTTTTTTGAGTTGGAGTCTCACTCTGTCACCCAGACTGGAGTGCAGTGGCCGCTCCCGGCCACCGCAGCCTCGACCTGCTGGGCTTAGGCGATCCTTCCACCTCAGCCTTCCAAGTAGCTGGAACTACAGGCGC
>CAUYQG010088089.1:0-20288 GCA_963574415.1 Tarsius wallacei | reverse complement strand
AAGATGTTATTTATCCCAATACCAGAAATAAAGAGGCAAAAATGGGAATTTCTCCTATCATTATCAACCTTAATGATAATTTTTCTTCTTAGCTTATTAATTGGGTTTTTTGGTTTTGTTTTGTTTTTGTTTGTTTGTTTGTTTCAGATGTCTTAGTTCCAAAGTGAAAAATGCTATCCAATAACAGATATTGAGTAACATTGTATATTCAGTTTGGGGAAGAGAAGTAACGTGATTTGACTATATAAAAGATTGTTGCATCATGTTTGATACAATAATGATCTTGCAATCATTATTTTGTCGTTGTTTAAGTGAAAACAATCTAAAGGACATGTGCCAAGATGACAATATCTGTGTTGTGCTGGAATATAGTATGTCACTTTGGTTAAACTGGAGACTACTTTTCATAGAAGCCATTTTCCCAGTGGTTAAAGATAGCATCATCCCAAAGATTTATTCAAAATGTGAAAGGTAGAAGAGAAACAGCAGCCTTCAATCTTGGAAGATCATCACCATTACATATGGTTAAAGGCAGATGCCACATTGACCAATGTTTTAAGCTTGTCTTTTCTGTTCTTCATACTTTATCCTACTGCTATCTTTTTTAATATAGATAAACAGCAGTCCTGACCCACAAGCAGATACTTGATAGCAGCAGCTGTATGTGTTTGAATTCTTGGTTCTTTGTAGGACTATGCTTAATCAGCTTGACCAAATTTTAGACAGGCTTTATCTAGACTCTAAGTCTCTGAAATCCATTTTCTTTTTTTCTTTTTTTTTTTTTTTTGAGTTGGGGTCTCACTCTGTCACCCAGTCTGGAATGCAGTGGCACACTCACAGCCACCAAAGCCTTGACCTGCTGGGCTCAGGTGATCCTTCTGCCTCAGTCTTCCAAGTAGCTGGTACTACAGGGGTGTGCTACCACATATGACTAATTTTATTTGATTTATTGTAGAGACGAGGTCTCACCAAGTTGCCCAGTCTGGTCTGGAACCCCTGAGCTTAGGCAATCCTCTTGCCTTGACCTCTCAAAGTGCTGGGATTACAGGCTTGAGTCACCGTGCTGACTGAAATCGATTTTCTTAGAGCACTATTTAGAAACTGTGTAAAAGCAGAGGCCATGAATTGCACCACCTATAGAAGCTTCAGTATTGGCATCATCAAAAATAGTGGTTAAAGTTCCCAGTTGAGTAAATAAAACATCTCAGTATGAGGCCAGCATCTTTACCAGAAATCCATCTCAGTGCCATAGGATGCTAGCTATTCCTGCAATCTTGAAAGGGATGATAGGATGGAAAAAGATTGAAATAGACACCTTGGAAGACTAAATATCCATCAAAAAAATGTCAAGCTTACTTAAAGTTTAAATAACAATTGCTCTTGGATTTCTTGAGATAGTCTCTGTTACCTGACTCAGTGTTATTATGAATTATGCACACTTTCATCTCAAAAGTGTCTCCATTCTGAAAATAAAATGTATGGTTATCCTACCAAAAAAGGGACTGTTTAAATGAAAAGAGAGTATTACCCTGATTTAATAATGTTACACTCTCTTGAGTGCATTCGCTGTTATTACTTTGGGGCTATGGGATTTAAGGCAAAAGTATTAGTCAAGGTTTTCCACAGAAATAGAACCAATATGTGTGTGTGTGTGTGTGTGTGAGAGAGAGAGAAAGAGAGAGAGAGAGAGAGAGAGAGAGAGAAACTCCAACTAGAGTTGATGTTGCAGTCTTGAGTCCTAACTCTGTCTGGAGGCAGAGTTACTAATTCTTTAGAGAACCTCATAGAGGCCCACCCATTTTATAGAGGGTCATATGCTTTCCTCAAAGTATATAACTTTAAAAGTCAATCATATCTAAAAAATGCCTTCGTAGCAAAATCTAAACTGGCATTTGACCAAACAACCAAGCCTAGCTAGATTGGCACCTAAAATTAATGATCACATCAAGTAAAGGAAGATGGAATGCAATGAATATTATATTTCTTTCATATGGGTACCACAGTATTTAAATTGGACTCTATGACCAATAATATCCATAATAGTAGCTAACATTTTAATTGCATTTTATATAGATTATCATTTATTTTCATACACACTAATGAAGTATTTTCATATACACTAATACACTAATGAAGTTACTGTATTTATGCCTACTTTAGAGAAAATAATGTAACTCGTTGAGGGTTCATACAAATTGTTAAAGTTAATTTACCTCCTATGTGTGGAGTGGATTTTAAGCCTGTGCAGCTCAATGTAGTAGTCAGTAGCCACATGTAAATATTTAACACATGCAATACAGCTATTACAAATATTAAAATTAGAGTGTCAATTTTTTAATAATATATCATACTTTCCCAATACATTCAAAATATTATGTTCAATATGTAATAAATATATGATTAGATAGTTTACTATTTGTTATGCAAAGTCTTCAAAATCGGGGTAGATATTGAATTTAAAAATATATCTCATTCATAATTTTGTTTTGATTCTTTTCTTTTTTTTTCTATTTTTTTAAGCTTGCTATTGGAAAACTTAAAATTATTTCCATGGCCTTCATTATATTTCTCTTGGAAAGCACTACTCTGACCACCTAGCCATCCTAAGGGGAGTTTTTCTCTTATAGTGAGGTCTTATTTGCCAGGTGTGGTTCATTATCACTCCAGAAGTAGGACAAGACTATTATCTTTGCACTACAGAATGGTGTAAAGGTGTTTTTTATTCTGGCCTAGATGTAAACAGAA
Source organism: Tarsius wallacei (assembly GCA_963574415.1). Taxonomy (NCBI): domain Eukaryota; kingdom Metazoa; phylum Chordata; class Mammalia; order Primates; family Tarsiidae; genus Tarsius; species Tarsius wallacei. The sequence goes on along the minus strand of CAUYQG010088089.1, from coordinate 17,543 downwards.
ATTGAGACACAGATTGTTTTGGTTTTATCTGTTCACATGCTGCTACATGGTACAAAGTCTTCATTTGATTCACCATGGCATGTTCACTGAACTTTAGGGTAATTAATTTTGTTTCTGAACTTTTATCCTGTATGTGTTTACAAATTCAGATGTGCTTATGAAATAATTACTGAATGAATGTTACCTAACTATAGCAGTTAATATAGAGGGTGCCAAAAACATGTATACACATTTTAAGAAAGGAAAAATGGCATTAAAATTGTAATACTCAGTAAGATGAATACAAGTCACCTTTGGTTTCTGCAATTATGAGAGGTGATCACAGTGGTTACCATCAGTGTCCAGAAACTTCTGATAATGGCAAACATCTCTTAAAATGTGTATACTTTTGTTGGCACCCTGGTATGATTAATTATGTGCATGCATCAAAGGTTGTTTTGAAAACTAATTTTAAAAATATAACAAATTCAGAGATTTTTATTTTAATAAAAAACAATTGCTATACCTGAACTTCAGGTAATTTGAATTCTGAATTTTCAAGGGAAGTATGAGCATCAGAGATTACTGAATAGTTTAACCCACTCAACTCAGCTTGTAAAATTCTGAATAATTTTTGGGACTTTGAACAATTATTAACTTTATATTAAATCTCTAAAAACACCTATTGATAGGGAGATTTTACAGCTTACAGTCCTCAAAAAAAATTAAAAGAAACAACAGAAAGCTGTAAGATTTTACTGGATACAGCTTCACAGCATTTATGCATATGATTGAAAAACAGACATTAGAGAAGTCACATGTGAAAGTTATGAGTTTCTAAACACTAATGCACAGACTTAGTTTTATAATTCTGCTAAATTATTTTTATTGATGCTTTAATAGGTAACTGACACTAGATTAATTAACAATAGTCTTTCGGAAATGCAATCCAATTTTTTTACTTAAATTTATTCAACTTCTTCATTAACTTAAAACACATTTACATATAAACCAAATGAAACTATTTTGGCATATTGTTTTTTCAACATTAATTTGTCTTTCATATATTTAATTTATCCTTTAAGTAACTTTCCTTAATGCAGGATCAGAAAAACATGCACTCAGGCCCAAATTAGGCCTGCTTTTATAAATAACAACATATAGTAAATAAAACATTTTGTAAGTAACAACATATGCTTTCTTTTGTTCTAAGCATATTTTTTATGGTTGCTTGAGGGCTATGATGTTCAGAAAATGCTACCTCAAAGTATGCCACTTTGGCATTTTTGCTGTTTTAAGTGAAGAAACTTGAGCAAACAAAACTATAGAAGCAGGAAAGTTGCTCTTACCTTCCTCTTGCCTTTCTCCCCTGAATCAGGCCTTAAAACCTATAAAACGTTTTCTGACATTTCCAGAAGCAGGTTATAAGACCCTTATATGAGAGATGCCCTCTCAATCACCAGATAAAAGGTGTATTTTAGAAGACAAAAGGTCACGGAGAAGACTCTCAACAAACAGGCCTGGCTAGTTTCTTCTTAATTATTACCACTAAATCATACCTTTTAGGCCTATGATATTTTTCTACAACTATCCTGTCTTTACCAAATCTAGTTTTAAAAAAGCTCAGGTTTAACCATTTCTTTGGGTCTTATTTTACTTTAATGAAGGCTCTCTGATTGATATGTTTCTTGTTATGGGGTCTCAGCTATGAACCAAGAATAAATGAAGAAAAGACAGCTTGCCTCTCCTAAAGCTACAACTGAAGTGAATAGTCTAACAGACACTCTCTAGCCTATAAACTTAAAATGTTTCCTAGTTGACCCTTATGAGAAAAATAAAAGTTTGATGACTTCTATTATGGAGGGGAATCTTGTTTATCTACCTATGGTTATTATTTACTTCTTCTCCACTCCTGCCATTGTTTTCTATATGCATATTTTATTGTCAAATAAGGCATCATATTTTCTCCTAATTCTCTTACATATCCATTTGTATTCCTTAATGCAAAACCTGATGCATAATAACTGTTTGGAATATGTATAGTTCCTTAATAAATCATTTGTTTATTAAGACAGGAAAATTATTGCAAAGATGTATATTTACACATTCCTTTCCCTGTTAAAGGGTTTACTGTTTCATTATTAACTGTGTTTATTTATCCAATAATTCTAATTTTATGTTTTATTATTTTGAAAAAATATTACAAAAAACCCGATCTTAAAGAATAGCATATTCAGTTATGTGAGCTATAACGATCAGTTATATTGGCCAAGCATTCACTCACCTTGCATTTCCCTCACCAAATTGAATTGATGCTATTAATTGCTTTTCTACCACAATACGGACCTTCAGTATACATGGTATATTCTTGTGAATGATTTTCTAAAATACTAATAAAAACTATCATATATATTAATTTATCTTTATGCTACAATTGTTTACTGAATACATACAGTGTTCTGGGTACTGTGTAAAGTATTTTACATGTGTGACTTTAATAAGTCCATACATCAGTATGAATTGGGTCTGAATCAAGAAAAGGTGGCAAACATCGGAACTCATGGAACCTCTATTTTAATCGACGTTGTCTGAGTCTCATCTTCTGCACTTAAACACTACTCATAGTGTTTCTAAATCACAACTATTTTAGAGTACCTGGCAAGACCACCAGAAATTTTAGCAAACAGCGCTATTAAGATAATTGTCTAAATGGGTTGAATCAATCAATCAACTCTTAGTTATTTAAAGCTTGCTTATTTGGCTCTTTCTTCTCTCCCTTTTCTCTCTGGCTTCCTGCCTTTGGCCATTTCATTGCTCTTTAGCACTTTCATTAAAGATTTGGCATACAAAGAGAAAGAAGGTGAAAACTCAATGATGCTATTTAATTTCCCAGTAGGCTTAGTAATTTTTAAATATTTCTTTAGGGGAGTAGAATGTACTTTGGGTTTTCTTACCTACTCATCCAGAAGGTCATATACTTTTTAACATTATACTTTTGGCTTATCAGGAATTAGACATGGTTAAGTCCAAATGAACTTGAAAATTTAAAAAAAAATCTACCTTTACAAAATTTTTGCAGGTTCAATAATATATTAAGGTCATTGATTAACCAATTAATTCTGATTACTGTTTTTATTCCTTTATTTTATAGTCAGCTTATTTTTTTCATTAAACAGTTTTGTTCAGAAATATTTCACATATCATAAAATTCATCCTTTTCAGTGGACTCATTTCAAGTGATGTAAGTTCTTCTTAAATTGGCCTAAATATTGAATATCATTATTATAAAAACTCTAAAGAGCTTCAATAACATTATCATATAGTATGTATAATGTTATCATATACTATGTAAAATCAAGAAGATCACAAAATAGCTACAATGTTCCCTACAAAAAAAAGTTGGAGAACTTATACATTTGATTTCAAGGTCTTGTGTTAATTTACAATTATAAAAACATGTGGTATTTGTGTAAGTAGAGACATACTGATTAATGAAATAAAACAAAGAGACAAAAAATGTAGACTCTCAAGTATAAGTTAATTGATTTTTAACAAAAGCATCAAAGTTAATCAGTGAGAGTAAGAATTGTTTATTCAACGAATACTTCTGGAAAAGCTGAACACCTGTAAGAAGAAAATTAAAAATAACTTTGGCCCATTTCTCACAACAAAGAAAGAAACATTAATTATGCACCTAAACTTTAAGCTAAACTGTAAAAAATGTAGAAGAAGGCACAGAGTATTTTTACTGTCTTTGGTTAAGTAACAATGAATTAATAAAAATAAGAAGGCAATAAAATTAGAAGAAAAATAAATAAAAATTAAATTGTTTTCAAGATGATGGCCTTGTTCTCTAATAAATACACATTAAAATAAGTACCTCCAATGACTTGGAAGGCTGAGGCAGAGGGATCACCTAAGCCCAGTAGGTCGAGGATGCGGTGGTCATGAGCATGCCACTGCACTCCAACCTGAGTGACAAGAATGACACTCCAACTCAAAAAAAAAAAAAGAAAGAAAGAAAGAAAGAAAAAAAAAAGTAAGAAGAAAGTAAGCCACAGTCTGAAAGGATATATTTGCACAAAATATTTAACAAAAACTTGTATGCAAGATATTTTTTAAAAAGTTTTACAAATCAATGTTAAAAAGACAAACAACACAATACAATTGAACAGTACTATTGAACTGGCATAGCTAAGATCTATGAATGACCAATGATCACAATAAAAGGTGCTCACCAATATACTATTTTTTTTGAATAATTACAAATGGTGGGATTGCTGAATTGAATGATAATTTTATTTGTAGTTTTTTTAAAACTTCCATACTGTTCTCAATAGTAGGTGTATTAGTAACGGTTTCATTAACAGTGTATAAGAGTTTCCTTTTCTTCACATCTTCATTAACATTTTTAATTTTTTTGTCTTTTTGATAGTAGGATTTTAACTAGGGTAATACTTCATTGTGGTTTTCATTTGCCACTGTAGGATAATATAGTCAACAATATCATATTACACAGTTTCCAATAGCTACAAGAAAGATACTGGATAGTCCCCCAAAAATGACATGATAAATGTTAAGATGATGGATATGTGAATTACACTTATCTGATCATTTTACATTATATATAGAAACAGCATTATATGCCCTATGAACTCATATAATTATTATTTATAATTTATATACACAAATGTCACACTGTTTTTATTATTGTAAATTAACACAAGACCTTGAAATCAAATGTATAAGCTCTCTAGCTTTTCTTTGTAGGGAGCATTGTGGCTATTTTGTGACCTTCTTGCTTCCATATAGTATATGATAATGTTATATATATTATATGATAACACTATTGAAGTTTTTTAGAATTTTATAGTAATGATATTCAATATTTAGGCCAAAAACATTTTTAAAATAATAATAAAGAAAATTTTAAGATTTCAGTGACAGAAGACTATAAAATTTTACTGAAAGTCAAAAGAGAAAAATTTGAATAAATAGGCAGAGCATGTTGTTAAAAAAAGAAGATTCTCATCACCATTAATCATTAGAGAAAAACAGCAAATAAAAATATTGTAATCACTTCAATCTAACCAAAATAACTAAAATTAAATGTATGAAAAATGTCACATATTCACAAGGACATAATATGATTCTATTTTCACATATGCAGGTATGAATATAAAATGTTAAACTTTGGAAAATAGGCTGTCCTTGGTGGAGTCAGAGGCATGGTGGATCCCATGTGGAACCCTAGAAACACCACTTCCCAGGACATCAAACCGAAGCCTCTAACCCTCCCACAGAGGGTCTCAGAGGGAAACACTATGCAGTGGTGGGTTGTGCCACATGGGCATGCTCCCCTCCCTCCTTCTTCAGCACCAAGCAGGGTTGATGCCACCAATCTGTTAAGTTTCACCATGCCTGAAGCCTTTGTGACCCTAGGCCAGGGCTGCAGATGTGACTTGCCTTCAGGGAACTGCCACTGTGAAATCAGTCTTTCTCATGGAGCAGAATGGAATCTAAGAGGTCAAATGCCTCTGCATAGCAGCTGCCATGGCAGTGGCCCAACCTACCCACAGACAGAGGAAAAATAATAACCCCTCAGTGCTTTCCTTCTACCCCCTGTGCACAAAGGGTGGTCCCAACTACATTGGAGAAGGCCAACTCATACCCCTAAGAGCACCTGAGTCAGAGTAGAGCCCTACCTGGCTGCCTGCCAACCCTCTTGACAGGCAATGTAGGGAAGAGCTCCTACTGTAGCCTGTCACAGAAAGAAGGGAAAAAATATGAAATATAGGAAAGTTCTGTCCCATTTCTGCCAGACTGCACTGGTGAAGTAGCTTCAGACAGTCTTCCCCCACAAGAATACTACCCTTTCTTCCACTGCTAACTGCCCCTTTCCCCCATAGTTTGGCCAGAGGAGGGAAGACAAGCAACAGTAACAACCTTAACTAATTAAAGCAATTTAAAAATTAAAATTAATAAATAAAAATAAAAGGAGAATAGTCTGCCTTCACAGATAAGGGAGAAACAGTAGAAAAACACCAGCAATTCTCAAAGTCTTAAGTTGACACACACAAAATGGATTTCGAAATCCCAAGCAACGGAACTTATCTGAACACCTGGTCCTGATGACAGACATTGAATTTCGACTATGAATGGCAAAGACAGAGAGAGCCATGAGGAGATGGCATGCAGAACATCCAGGCAACTAAAATAGTGCAGGAAGTGAAAGTCGAATTGTCCAATATGAGAAAGGTTCAATCTTAATTCCTGGAAATGAAAAGTTTCTTTTTTTTTTTTTTCCCTGGAATTTCAAAACATAATGACACACTGCAGCAGCAGAATCAACCAGGCAGAGGAAAGAATCTCATAGCTCAAAGGCCAAACTATTGAACGAACCTAGTCCGACAAAAACAAGGAGAAAAGGCTTAGAAAGAATGAGCAAAGTCTGTAAGAAGTTTGGAATTATGTAAAGAGATCACATCTATGGTTGATTGGCATCCCTGAGATAGAAGAAGAAACTGAGAACACCCTGGAGCAGGCCTTCCAAGATGTCATTCAAGAAAATTTCCCCTTCTTGCCAGAGAGGTGGCCATACAAACACAAGAGATCCAGAGAAGACCATTCCCAAGACACATGACATTTTGTCTCCACAATGTGAGCATAAAAGAAAAAATACTAAAAGCAGCTATAGAGAAAGAACAGACCACCTACCAAGGAAGACTCATTAGAATTGCAGCAAACTTCTCAGCAGAATCCCTGCAAGTCAGAAAGGACTGGGGTCCCATTTTCAACATTGTTTAAAGAAAGCAAACCCAGCCCCAAATTTCCTACCTCACTAAGCTAATCTTCATTAATGACAGAGTATTAAATTCTTTCCCAAGCATCCAATTTCTGAGATAATATGCGGCTTCCAGACCAGGAGATGATTAAGAAGCACAGAACTCGGGAAAAAAAAAAATGATTCCAACTATTACAAAAGCACAGGCAAGTACAGAGTTCAGAGAATATACAAATCAACCACAAAACCTAAAAAAGCAAAGTAGCCTCTTAATAGTAATGTGACAGGAACAAACCCCCACATATCAATAATTAAAAGTGAATGGACTCAATACACCATTCAAAAGGCATAGAGTGGCAAAATGGATAAAGAAGCACGGTCTATCCTTCCACTGACTTCAGGAAACTCATCTCACTGCAAATGACACCCACAGGTAAAGGGCTGGAGAAAGATCTTCCAAGTAAATGGAAAAAAAAATAAATAAATAACAGGAGTAGCTATTCTTATATCAAGCAAAACAGATTTTAAGCCAATAAAAGTTAAAAGGACATTGAAGGACACTACATAATAAGACTCAATCCATTAGCAAGAAAGATCCATCTTGAATATATATGCACACAAAATAAGAGCACCCAAATATATAAAACGATAGCTAATCAATGTAAAAGAGTACATAGACAGTCATACAATTATAGTTGGATTCTTTAAACATCCTGCTGACAGCCTTAGACAGATAATTGAGGCCCAAAAAAAAAAAAATTAACAAGGAAATCAGGAACCTTAATTCACACTTGTTGAATTGAATAAACATAAAGAACACTTCATCCAACAATCACAGAATACACATTTTTCTTATTAGCACATGGAACAAACTCCAAGATCAATCACATGCTCACACACAAATCTAGCATAAACAAATTTCAAATGGTTAAGATTATATCAAGCATCTTCCCAAACAACTGAAATAAAAATAAATATCACCAACAGAAACTCCCCTAAACACACAAGTACATGGAGATGGAACATGCTTCTGAATGACTTTTGGGTTAACACAATGAATATTTCTAGAAACAAATGGAAACAAAGTCACAACACACAAAAACCTCTGAAGTATCATGATAACGATGCTGAGAAGGAAATTTATAGCTCTGCACACACATATCAGAAAAATAGAGGAATCTCATGTAAACAGCCTAATATCACACAACAAATGGAAGACCATACCATTCTCATGGATGGAAGAATCAATATCAAGATGTGCATTCTGCACCAGGAAATCTACAGGCTCAATGCAATTTCTATCAAATTACCAGCATCATTTTCACAGACCTAAAAAGACAATACAGAAATTAATATGGAAGCACTTTGGGAGTGCTCAGAAGGATTACCTGAGTCCAGGAGATTGAAGCTACAGTTATCTGTGATCATACCACTGCACTCTAGCCTGGGCAGCAGAGTGAAACTCTAGCTCAAAAAATAAAAATGTTCATACCATATTGTTTTAAATTATTTATCATTGATGAACATGGCCACGTATTCTGTTTTGTAATATTACAAAAAATATATTAAATATTGTTGAACATTCTCATAACCTGTATCTCAATGACTGTATTTGCATTGATACCTGGCATCTAAATTTTAATTTTACTCATTTTAACAAACTTTGTTTACAAGTAAATACAGTATTTTACATATCAACCATTAGTGTGTGAAATTTCTGATTTTTCCCCTAAACTCCCAGAAATGAAGACAGATTTTAAATATATTTCCACATTTATTTTGTTTAAAAAAATTGTCACATATTTTTATTAGCCTTGGAGTTTTTCTTCACAAATTGCTCATTTTTATTAATAATTTATTTTTCCTTTCCTATTTGATATGTAGAAATTTAGACATATATTTTGGGTACTAATCTGCTGCCTGATTATGAATTACAAATATTTTCTCCCAGGCAATTGCTTATGTTTTACTTTCATTAAAGCATTTTAACACAATTTTGGATAGTTAAATAGATGAATTTATTTATATATAATGAGTATAATGTATCCTTTTTGTTGTTGTTGCTGTTGAGTTGAAGTCTCACTCTGTCATCCAGACTGGAGTGCAGTGGCATGCTCACATCCTCACAGTCACTTCAACCTCAACCTACTGGACTCAGGCGATCCTTCTGCCTCATCCTTCCAAGTAGCTGGAACTACAGATGCATGCCACCACACCCAGCTGATTTTTGTAATTTATTGTAGAAACAAGGTCTTACCAAGTTGCCCAAGCTGGTCTTGAACTCCCAGGCTCAGGCAATCCTCTCGCTTTGGCCTCCCAAAGTGCTTGGATTACAGACTGAGCCACCACTCCCGGCCAATGTATCTTTAAGTATTAATTTTGGTAAACTAATTCTTCCACAAGAAATAAAAATATTTTGTTGTTTTTAATTTGTTTGTATTTTGATGTGCTGTAAATTATACTATAAATTATTCTTAAGTAAGTATTTTATGTATATGTTTGAAAGGATTGAGAAGTAGACATTTTTATCCTCACTTCTTCAATTGTTTCCACCGTTAGAGAGGTAGCCTATAATACCAGTTTCTTGTATGTCATCGAGGAGAGATTATGTGAATACACAACAAAGTTGTACATTCCTTCACACTTTGTAAAGACAAACTTTAGAATACAACACTATATTTTGAGGGTAATTGCATATCAATTTACTACAGCAATTTACAAAAAAGTTTACTTGTTTTTTAAATGGTTGCCCCTATTGTTTATAAATATTTACCAAAACTTATTTAACAAAATTATCAATTAAGAAGTTTTAAGCTCTTCTGATATATTTTATTAATTTTAACTTATTGCTCATTATTACAGACAGTGACATAAATTTTGAAAGTTAGGGAAAGGCACAGTGACTTATACCTGTAATCCTAGCACTTTTGAGGGTCTGAAGCAAGAAGATTTCTTGAGCCCAAGAGTTCGAGACTACAGTGAACCTCCAGCCTAGGGTGAACAAGACTCAAACCAAAAAAAAAAAAAAATGTGTATTGAGTAAGTGTTTTCAAGTGGAAATGATGACTTAAAGTTCAGATTCAGGGTGCTACTAATTGTCCTGTGTGGAGATTACATCAGCACACAGTTTAATCTACCATATATTAAAGGGACCATTTTCCTAAGCTCTCAATTAATATAGTAGGTTATTAAACTTTGTAATATTTAACTATCTGATAGGTGAAACTGAATTGCAGTGTCGTTTAAATTTTCATTTATTTAACTATGGTTAAAATTGCTTATATTTTCATACATTTAGAACAAATTGAATGTCCTTTTCTGTTACATATCAGTAGAATATACTCAATTTTATAGGATGATTAGTCACATTCTTATTTAATATCAGTTCTTTATAAAAAATTAAAGTTTGAGCTATATCTGTTCTATTAGTTGCAAATGCATGTCTTATATTTGCAATTACGTGTATACAACTTTTTGTCTCTAGTTGGTTTTTAAAAATTACTGTCATAAATAATGTTGATTAAACTCCACATACACCAGTTCCTTTATACCTTTTTAGATTTTCTTTTTACCCAGCACAAACATAGAGATTGTTTTATATTGTGTCATTTATCAGCAGTTAGTTCTTTTAAAATTGCTGAGTGTGGGTAAGCACAATTTGTTCATTTGTGTGTTGAATTTTCAGTTTGTTTTCATTTTTCAGTTTTTACAAATAAAGACAATATGAACATTTATGTACAGGTATTTGCATAGACATATAACTTTTATCTTTTTTATTAAGTTCTTAAGAATTTCAGAAAGATTTACTTAAAAGATTATCTTTTTCCTATTGAATTTTCTTGGTAATTTTTTACAAGAATATTTTGACTATATATGTGCAAATCTATTTTTAGGCACTCTATTCTGTTCCTTGCAACTACATGTCTACTTTTTTGCAGTTACCATAGTTTCTTCATTAATGTGGGTTTGAAACAAGATTTGAAATTATGTAATGTAAGTTCACAAACTATGTTCTTTCTTTTCAAAGTTGTTTTGTTCTTCTGGGTTCTTTGTATTTTTGACATAAATTATAATATTGACTCCTTTGTTTCTGCAAAGGATACGACTTTGATTTCTATGAGGATTGCATGGATCCTATTTTTCAGTTTAAGTTGATATCTTAACCAAAGCAAGTCTTCAAAATTGTAAATATATTGACACAAGAAGTAAATAAAAATGTGTTCTTTGGAGTGAAAATACTGGGTAAAATTAAAATTACAGGTGTTGTATTTATTAATCTAGGACTTATTGTTATATTTTTAGAATATATGTATTTTTAAAGTCTTCGGCCAAGTTTATCTTCCTTATTTCTTTTTTGATGTAATTGTAATCAGTACAGCTTTTCAAATTTTAAATGCTAATAGTTTGTTGCTTGTATATATACATAAGTTGACTTTTTAATACCAATCTTATGTTCTGAAATCTTGCTAAACTCAAGCATCAGTGTTTGAGTAACAAATGGCATTTTTTGTTTTGTAATTTCTATACCATTTTTTACATAAGAAATAATACAATCTGTAAATTTGGAAGTCTTCTAATTATCTTTCTTGACTTTTTTCATCCTCTGGAAACTTCAGTGGAATATTGATTAAAAGTGGTAAAAGTAGGCATGTTGTCTTTCTCCTAATATTCCTGGCAAACTATTCAATTACTCACAATTAAATATAAGGTCAGCTCTAAATTTTTTGATAAATTATCATCAAGGTTACTCAGTTTTCCTTTGTTATTTATTTGCTGAAAGTTATTTTCTATCAAAATGGGTTTAAATGTATAAAATTAATTTTTAACTTGAAATTACAATATATATTAATTTTAAAAGTCCATTAATATGATTTACATAAATCAATTTTCAAAAATTAGTCTTTTAATTGTGTGGTAGAATTCACATAGTCATGTCATGTTATTTTAATTTTATTGTGAAATCTGATGCACTAAAATAATATTTAGAATTGTTTTATCTGTGTTCAAGATGGCAATTCATCTGAGTTTCATTCTCTTACATTTTTGCTCAGCTTTTGTGTCCAGGCAATGATGGACTCACAAAATACCAGGACTTGTTTTATCTTTTCTAATATTTGACAGAATTTTTGTAAAATATTGTTTCATTTTTATTTAAATATTTTACAAGTTTACTGTGGAAGCCATCTGGGTCAGAATTTCACTTTAACTAATTTATTAAATATAACATAATTATGTTTTACTTATTTCCTCTTAAATGAATTTTGCTAATATCTTTCAAAAATTCTGAATATTTCATCTAAGTTGTTGAAATTGGCTGCTGATAACAGATGCCTGTGAGATCTGTGGTAATGTCATCACACTCATTTCTTATATGGTTAATATGTAGCCTCTTGTTTTTCTTCTGTTTCTGCTTTATTTTTCCCTGATAAAAGCTTATCAATATTTTTGCTATTCTGCTTTTTCTTTTTTTCTTTTATTAATTTTGACCATTTTTTAAATTTCATTTCTTCACTTACATTTTGTTTAATTTTCTTTGTGTTTCCCAATTTATTTTGGTGAAAGTTTAGTTCATTGATTTGAAACATTTCTGTCTTGTGAATGAAAGCATTTTGTGCTATAAATTTCCCTGCCAACAATGCTGTGAGTTTATCCTAAACATTTTGATCATTTCAAGGTTTGTATTTAGGTTTTTTGAAGCAAAATCAGAACAGCCTTTATTCCAGAGTCTAGAGTAATTTGTTGCAATACCTTTCTGAGTATATCATATGATGCGCCATATATTTTGAGATTTTAACACTTTGGCTGGTAGAAACACAAAATTCTTTCAGCCCTGTTTAGCTTTAGGGCTTGTTTCCTGTTACTTTCAGACAGTTATTTCTGAGGATTTATAGAGTGTCTTTACAATACTTTACTGCATTTATAGCCATTCATACATGCAAACTGGGATGATTCTATGTTTTACCTTGTTTCCCGTCTCCCACCGATCATTGATCTATGTTGTTTGTTTCCAATGCCTTAAAATTTTTATTTTATATAATTTCTCATTGTTAGTTTTTTATAATGAATTACTTAAAATATATTTTTTAAATTTTTATAGATTTGGGGGTACAAGTGTAGTTTTGTTAAATAAATGTATTGCATAGTGGTGAAGTTTAGGCTTTTAGTGTAACCATCTCTTGAATAGTATATATTGTACTAATTAAGTGATTTCTCATCCTTTACTCCCCTCTTACTCTTCCACCTTTCTGAATCTCCAGTGTCTGTTATTCCACTCTCTGTGTCCATGTGTATACATTATTTAGCTCCCACTTATAAGTGAGAACATACATTACTCTACTATCTGTTTCTGAATTGTTTCACTTAAGATAATGGCTTCCAGTTCCATCTATGTTGCTGTAAAAATATAATTTTATTCTTTTTTATAGCCAAGTCATATTCCATGATATACATATACCACATTTTATTTATTCAATTATTTACTGAGGGACATGGATGGATTCCATATATTTGCTATTGTAAACAGTGCTGTAATAAACTTATGAGCATGGGTATATTTTTGACAGAATACTTAAATTTCCTTTGTGTAGAAACCCAGTAATGGAAATTCAGGATTGAACAGTCATTCTATTTTTAGTGCTTTAAAAAATCTCCATAGTGTTTTCCTTAGAAGTTGTACTAATTCACATTCCCACCAATACTGTCTAAGCATTCCCTTTTCTTCTCATTCTCCCAAACGTTTGTTGTTTTTTTATGTTTTTAGTTATAGTCATTTTCACTAGTGTGAGGTGATATCTCACTGTGGTTTTAATTTGTATTTCTCTGAAAATTAGTGATATTGAGCATTTTTTACTATGCTAGTTAGCCAGTTGTATTACTTCTTTGGGGAAATATCTGTCCATGTCCTCTCCTCTGCCAACTTTTTAATGGAGCTATTTGTTTTTCTCCATGTTGAGTTGTTTGAGTTCCTTGTAGATTCTGAATATTAGTGTTTTGTCTGATGCATAATTTGAAAATACTTTCTCCAATTCTGTAAGTTGTCTGTATACTCCGTTGATTATTTCTGTTGTTGTGCAGACTTTCAAATTTAAATAAGTTCATTTTGTCTATTTTTTTTTTCTTGCATTTGTTTTTGAGTTCTTAGTCACGAATTATTTGCCTAGGCCCATGTCCAGAGTGTTTTCTAGGTTTTCTTCTAGAATTTTTATAGTTTCAGGTTTTACATCTTAGACTTTAATCCATCTTGAATTAATTATTGTATGTGGTGAGAGATAGGTATCTAGTTTTATTCTTCTGCATATGGCAATCCAATTTTCCCAGCACCAATTTATTGAATTTGGTGTTCTTTCCTTAGTATATATTTTGTGAGCTTTGTTGCATATCAGTTGGTTGCATGTATGCGGTTTTATTTCTAGGTTATCTATTCTGACTCATTGATTTATGTGTTTATTTATATTTTTAAATTTTTTTTAATTGGAGTCTCACTCTGTTGCCCAGGCTGGAGTGCAGTGGCACACTCATGGTCACCCCAGCATTGACCTGCTGGGCTCCCACAACCTTTCCGCCTCAGTCTTCCAAGTAGTCGAAACTACAAGTGCGTGATACCAGGCCCGGCTAAATTTTGATTTATCGTAGAGATGAGGTCTCTCCAAGTTGTCCAGGCTGGTCTCAAACTCGCGGCCTCAGGCAATCTACTCGCTTCAGCCTCTCAAAGTGCTGGGATTGCAGACTGAGACACCGAGCGGTCTATGTTCTTATTTTTATACCGGTACCATGCTGTTTTGGTTACTATGGTTGTACAGCATACTATATTTGATGTCAGGAAATTTTATGCCTTCAACTTTGTTCTAGTTGCTTAGGGATGCTTTGGCTACTCAGGATCATTATTGGCTTCATATGTATTTTAAGTATGTTTTTCCTAAGTCTGTGAAAAATAACATTGATATATTAATATGAATTGCATTGAATCCGTGGATTACTTTGGGTTGCATGGTCATTTAAATAATATCATTTCTCTGATCCATGAGCAAGAGTTTTAAAAATCTATTTGCATCATTTATAGTTTCTTTAATCAATGTTTCATAGTTTTCCTTCTAGAGATCATCCTTTTTTTAAAAAATGTATTCTTATGTATTTTTTGGGGGGGGCGGGGGGGCATTGTAAATATCTTCGCTTTTCTGTTTGGTTGCTCCAGTCTAGGAAGAGGGCAAACAACCTGTCACATGTGGGCACTCCAGTGTGTTTCCCTCAACACGTCTCCAAATCAACGCAAACACCAGTGTTTGGGTTTAGGAGGGCATAGGAGTTCTCTGACAGTTAGGATACCAGCAGTCCCCGACAGGGGTGAGGAGAGCCCGGACAATCCCACTTACACTTTCCCTGAAACACCAAGCGCTTTGTCGTTCCTAGTTGCTCTCTGCTAACCTCCTGCTTACTTCTATTTCTGTGCCCAGCTTATTCCCGTGGGTTCTCCCCGAGATTCCAGAACCAAATTCTTGAAATTCTATTCAAGTTATGATTATTCACTAGTGACTTTGGTTCTTCCTGCGTATCCAATCCAGTGTCTCTTGTTGGCATCTTGAACTGGCTAAACTTCAGCTTATCTGTTTTAGTTGCTGAAGGTGACTGATTGAATTCATTTTCTCTTGTCTCATTATATATTCATGTATATTATATATTATGTAAATAAACATCTAGAATTTTTCTTTTATGGTGTCTGGAGTCTGCATATACTTACAAAGTTCTTTCCATTTTAGTATCATAAATAAAACTCTTCCATTTTCAATTGATTTTATTATTTCTACTCATATTTTATATTCTTCCACAAACAACTTTTTTCCAGGGATCAGATATCTATATTATAGTTAAGTGGCACAAAACAGAAATTGGTCTAGTTATTTGTTTAACTGATAATTGGATTGAATCTTACAAGAAAATTCATTAATTATAAGTGTTCTTTTCAATGATTTGATTTAAACTTAACACAGCTGTGTAACTCATTCTCAGTTCAAGATATAACACTATTCTAATGTAATCAAAACTATCTTCATGTATCTTTCCAGATGACTGTTATTGATTTGAAAATATTTTAAAATATTTTTGAGATGTGTGTGCATATTTGTATATGTCTTCATATATTTATATGAATTTATTAATTCTAATGTGTAATGTATGACTTACATTTCACTTTCTTAATGGTGCACATTTATAAAAAAAATTCATCGTAATACTTTCAGATTTTTTCTATTAAAGTTAGTAGTTTTACTATTATATTGAAATATTTGTCCACTTAAATTTGTAAAAATATTTGTCTATGTTTTCTTTTTAAAAATATTGTTATATCTTAGTTTTCATTTTAGAGCAGATTTTCAGTATTTCTGGAATTGAATTTTTATATATTATGATATAATATAAAATAAGGGAAATTTATAAGATATGAAGTATCATTTTGACAGCAATTTGACTTAGCATTGTTTTTTTTAATTTTAAAGATGTGGCGTACAATTCAGGATTAGGTATACAAATGTTCTCATGCAGGTACCCCTGTTGATGAGGTGTGCCCCTCCCTCCCCTGGCAGTTTCCCTCAATTGCCAATCCCACCCCCTCCCCTGGGAGTTTCCCACTACTGCCAATCCCTTTCTTATACTATTATGATTATTGTTCAAGGTTTGCTTATAAGCGACAACATATGGTACTCTGTTCTTTGTTTCTGTGATAGATTACTGAGTATGACAGACTCTAAAATCCATCCAACTTGCTGAGACTCCATATATTTGTCCTTCTTTATGGGTGCACAATATTCCATTGTGTATATGTACAACCTTTTTTTTATCCAGTCCAGCTTTGATGGGCAGCATGGTTGGTTCCATGTTTTTGCCATTGTGAATAGAGCTGTAACACACATGCATGTGCAGGTATCTTTTTTGTAGAATGATTTGAGTTCCTCTGGGTACATATTGAAGGTCAATTTCTAGTTCTTTCAGAAATCGCCACACTGTCTAGCGTTGTTTCTCAAGAAGACTATCCTCTCGTTGAACTGACTGCTGTGACATCTGTCATCTGTATTATAAATCAGCTGATAAATATATTAAATTGTCTTACTAGATTGTCTATTCTATTTGTTAATATGCATAAGCTCCTGTCAATCTCAAATTATCTTAATTATGATTGTTTTGCAAAATATCTGACTTTGTAGCACTATAAATCTTCCAGATTTTAAAAATTTTATTTTTATTTATTTATTTTCCTTTTATTCATTGTTGTTATCTTCCCCCTCCTTCTCCTCCTTCTCCTCCTCTTACTCCTTTGAAGTTTCTTTGGCCATTCTTTGTATTTTAATATACTTTTTTTCAAAAGGCTTATCAAAAAAATTATACTACCATTTTCATTAGGATTTCCCTAGTCTACAGATCAATTTGGCGAAAGCTGAAATATTTCCTATATCAAGTGTTATAATAAATAAAAACTTTGGTCCTTGTTAAATACTGGTCAAGATATTCCATCCCTTTAACTTTAAAAGATTTCACATTTGGATGGAACACCATGTTGCAGTGGCCTGATCCTCCTTCAATAGAGGACACATTGCTTCAGTTGCTGAGAGGGCTGTTAGCCCTTTTGAGGGTTGCTTTACTTGCAAAATGTTGCTTTGTTCCATGTCACACATCTTCCCACAGTGTGACCCGCATTCCATGGCTGTTTTCTGCAGAGTGTAAAGACTTGGTCCTCTTTTTTTTTTTTTTTGAGTTGGAGTCTCACTCTGTCGCCCAGACTAGAGTGCAGTGG